>JAPDSC010006131.1:132993-145584 GCA_026290005.1 Latrodectus geometricus
ATATATATATATATATATATATATATATATATATATATATATATATAAATCCTAGCATAGTTTTAACAAAAATCAGATTGGATTAGAGAAATGTAACAATTACTAAAGTTAATGAAACTTACAACAAAGCAAACTTTACATAAATGATGTTCTCAGATGGATTGCCATCAGATAATTCCCTAAAATTAAAATATATATATATAAAATGTTATTTGACTTATTTAGTAATCAATTAGAAAAATAGCCACTTATTAAAATGAACTTATTTTAATGATATTAAAAACTAAAGCTATTGTTGGTTACCTAGTGACTGTTTTATTTATCATACAGAAGGTCAGGGCACAATGATAACCATGTATCAAATACAAAAATACCAAGTTGTATTCAATAACTTTCAGTAGAAATCATACAATTAAATCTTGAATACATAATCCTGATAGTATATACATTCAAATTGACTATAAAGTAATTGAATATCATATTTTTTACCAAGTTAGCAATATAGATTGCACCAATCTGATGGCTTACAGTAGCAAAATTTATACTATTTGAATTGTATACTTTTAAATGACTCACTTCTTACAATTATATGATTTTTTATTAATATTGATAACCCTGATACTGAATATCATGTATGAGAAAAAAATTTATTTTTAAATTACATAAATTATTTTTTTTATAATTTGATGTATACATATTCACATTGATACCTAATCAGAAATTGTTTCCAATACTTGAATAAAAAGAAATGATGAAAAAAGTTTATAAAATGTTTGAGTTATTTTGAAAAATATATTTCAAATCTTTCAAACTAATTTAATTGAAATAAATTGCATCAAAATTACTGAATTATAACTCAATACATTTTTGAATTTGCAAGATTAAATATCAATTTAAAGTATATACAGAAATATACAATTTAAATTTTTATTACAAAAGATAAATAGAATAAATAAGCAACAAAATTAAACTTAATGGTTCTGAGATACATTTTTTCAAAATTACTTAAACTATAACTGAACATATTCCTTCATTTTCTTTAAATCCACATCATTGAATATAGAGTAAAAGCAAATAGAAGTATACTGTAAAAATTCTTTACATAAATTAAAAAGATAAATATTAAAATACTTAAATAGAATCAATGCACATTAATAATAGCTGATACACATTAATAGAGAAATTTAATTGGTACACATTAATAATAGCTGTAATATTGAAGAATTCAAAAGAAAAATGAATTTTGAATTTGGTGCAAATTTAAAGAGATTATTTTTAAAATTAATTAAAAAAAATTTTTTTTTAGAAACTATCCAAATTATCTTGCAAATTCTAGGCTAATTCTGACTGACAGTAAAAAAACATTCAAATATCATGATAAAAATTGTTTAGTGTTATGCTACAAAACAAATATCTGATACTTCAAATGAAAATATTTTGTATTTAATAGATAATAAAACTATAAACAATGTATTTGAAATAGATTTTGGCAATAAATTTGAATATATATATATATATATATATATGGGGGATTATGATCAATATAAAATTAATTTTTTTATTTTGCATTTAAGTATTTTAATGCAGATAAATTCTAAAATAAATAGGTCACATTTTGTGGAGATTATAATTCTGGTAAATGCATTTTAGTAAAAGGCTTTAAAAATCTTTACAGGAAGTAGAATAAACATTAATATAATTGATGATTAGACACTAAACTATACATAACAATTAGTCATCACTATCCAATTTATTTGATGATGTCTATGAAATATGTGTTCATGGAGAGCATCAAATAATTTTTGCAGTGAGTATTCAAAATTTAGAAAATAATGCGATTATATCTAGATAGAACTTGAGAAAAAACAGATCCAGTTGAACAGTATTTTCTCTCCAATATGATAACATCAAATATTAAATGTTTTTCTAAAAGTCATCATTCAAGAACTGAAGTTTGTTAATTGTTAATATATTTCTCAAGTTTTCAAGCTTATAAAAGTTATTTTCCATAAAATTTGTTAAAACAACATTATGCAAGTACTACTAAATTTTCTCTAGTTGCTAATTCAATTTTTATGCCTAAGAAAATTTTTATGTCTAAATAATATTTTGTGAATTCATTATACTTTTAATATTATAAAACCACAGATTGTTTAACATGGAGGTAAAGAAAAAAAAATATTTTGTAATTTTATGCATGAATATGTAAAACAATTTTCAAATGATCATAAAATATATAAGTTTTGCAAAAAGTATAACACCAAAATGTTTTTAATCAGAAGATGCTTTCAAGTCAGCATTCAACTGCCTAATTGGTTTCATAAGTCCACTGAGTAAATTAACTCCGATCACCAAATCATTCAAGGAGTCTCCACCAATGAAGATTAGATGGGGTAATTTTATTGACTAAAATGAATTTAAAAAAACACAAAAAATGTGTAAAACTAGAAATACATAAATCAAATATATATTGATAAATGATGCTAAATAAATAAAGCTCATTCCTAATTAATTATATTGCACATATTTATTTCTAAATGAAGATACAAAAGTTAGTGCATTATTAAATTCAGCTCATTTATTAGAATATGTTGCCAAAAAATTACTATAAGATAGTTGCAGACAAAATGGGTTGAAGGTTTTACAAGCTATAAACACCAAACAAATATTGGAAGGAAATATTCTGGTTAGAAAGAAATAATAAAAGTGTTTTAAAAAGGGAAAATAATGTTATCTGATGCAAGCATATTTCGAATAAAATAAATGCTCCATAAGCAATAATAATTTTTGGGTTTGGGTAATGTTTGTTTATGATTCATATCATATATAACTTAGAGTTACCAATTTAATACTAATATATTCTTTGAAATATATTGAAGAGCAATTATAAAAATTCTAAAATGAAATTTCCAAAACAAAAGTATTTTGGTTATTTAATAGAATACAAAATTTCAAAGAAAACATTTAAGTTATAAATATGATCAAGGAAAGATAGATTATGTACATTTCAGGTACAGATTATCTACCTGAAAGTTTTAAAGGTTTTAAAATATATATAAAAAAATGAAACTTAAAAAATTAATTAATCAGTTAAATTGGTTGGTAAAATAAATTTATTTTGAAGTAGTGCAAACTGAAGAGAAATAATACATTAATCTTTAGTATTTTGTGAAAGTTATACTTGACACAATCCTAACTGTGCCCTTGTTGATTTTTAATACATAGTTAGGGTTTATTAATTTCAAAATACTGATACTATCATACTTTAAATGCATTTTAAAAACTTCTTATAATTTTAATGATTATTTTAAGTGTATTATTTTAATTTAAATGCAAAAAAAAAAAAAAATCCTATAAATTGGAGATTAAATTCAGAAAATTATCATGAAAACATGGCATGTAATTTTAGTATGGATTATCTTAGATATGAGAAACAATTTATTCTGATTATAGCTATTTTTTATAATCTTTAATTAAAAAAGTCTAAAATTAATCTTGGTTAAAAATTACTTCATAATCACAGTCTAGAAAATGATAATTAGAAAATAATTTAAAGTATGATCTCATTTCATATTAAATTAATATGTCCAAGCAGTGTGAATACATGTTTTATATATTTTTGTTTTTATATTTTGAGAGTAAAATTAACTGTTTACATACTTCAATTAACATTACATACTTAAATTATTAATAACTATGTGTTCTTAAGTTAACATAAATAAATTAGTTAGTTATTATTCATTCATTTATGTACATAAAAGAACAGTTTAGTTTTTTCTCATGACATAGAAAAAACTTAACTGTTCATTCTCATGACATATTTTATTTTTCAATTAATAATTTAGTTACACTAATCAACCATTAATATTTAGAATAACATTAGTGATCATGCAAAGCTTGTTTGCCTTATAAATAGAAACTTTTTAACCAACCTCAGATATCCAGCATAAAATATTCTCCAACCTCTCATAGGGTAACAACACTGAAGCTGTAGCCCACCACAGGAGAAGGTCAAGTCATCTGTACAGGATTGTTGGTAATCTGATGTCTTAATAAGCTCATATATTTTCCCATTTGAAAGCTTCATATAAATGTAAGCATTAGCCTTATTATTCAGTTCTCTAGATATTTTCACAATTAAAAGTTCCGATTTTGAGTTTGCACCATAGAAAAATACTTCATCATCAGCCTAAGATTACATTAAATTATATAAAATATTCATAAATTAATAAATATATATTTCAATCACTTTTTAATAAACAGCATAATTTGAAATTAAATGGAACAAATCTAATTAATTTTATACATCAATTTTACAAAAACAATTATAATTTCAATTAAAAATATTTAATTAAATTTATACAAATGAGTATTTAATATCAAACTATGACCAAAAAATTAGTATTATACATAAAATGCACATCATATTGACTTTAGTATCATATCTTAATTTTAAATATAGTTATTTCTTGAGTAAGTCAATATTGCAAATCATTTCATCAAATCTAAAAAATTAAATATAATCTTAATAAACAATATAAAAATATGTATTCAGCTTTATTTAATTGATACATATCTATTAATATTATATTAATATATAATATTCTTCAATAAATTTTATATATTCAGATAAGAACTTTTCACAAACTTCTCTTAATATATTTTGTTTAAAAGTTAATAAATTTCATTTAAAATTAAATTGTGTAGATCTGAGAGATTAATACATGGCTTTATTAATAGCTTACATTGCATCTTGTTAGAAAATAACTTAAAGGTATAGCCTGTTTTTACTCCATTAATATTTAGCAAGTAAACAATGCTTAAATAAAAAGTATATACAGCACAGAAAATTATTCATGGAAATATATTTGGTTACAAAACTGTTCAGTATTATTTCTACAAAGAAATGTATTAAAAAAAAAATAATGTTTAAAAAAATTCAAGGCCTTGGGGGAAAAAAAAAAAAAAAAAAAGGAAACTATACATGGAATTATATAAATTGCTTTATTTTTTCAATAAATATTAATAAATTATGGAATTTTAGGAAAAAAGATTAGTGCTGAGAATTCTTTTGAAATAAATAATAGTTTTCTATGGAGAAAATGAATGACTTTTCTATAGCTGGGAAAGTTTAAATAATATATTTCTTCTAATGAACTAAATATACTATCACAAATATAAAGTGATTTTCTCTATTTATATATTGCCAATTTAAGCTTAACTTAATAAGATTATTCTCCAATAACCCTAAAAGAAGCAGCATTCAATATTATAAATCATTGATAATATACAATTTATTCCTTTTTAATTTAAGTTACAGGAGCATTGTAAAACATTAGAGTTCTTATTAATCCTACGCAATTCATCAGAATATCAAGAAAAAGAAATCTTCATAAACATTGAAATTTTTAAGTTTTCTGATATTAAATTTATGAGAAAGATTCACCCTGATTTATTTTAAAAATAAATATCATATTTCAACATATTGTAAACTCGTTTCCTTCGAAGAAACTTTTTTTTTTTTTTGTGAAATAGCAGCTTCCTGTAATTAAAAGAATATCTTTTAGGTATATAGAAGCTATACTTTATCTTTTAGGTCGAAGGTATATGGTTTTTTTTTTTTTTTTCAATATTTTTATTTTTGGTAAATATCATTTGTTAAAGAATGTCAATTATAGGTACAAAGTTAAATGAATTTTAAATTAGAAAAAATATAATAGTTTCATTAAACTCATATGCATTACTTACATTTGTTAAATGAGCATCAGAATGTGGTGACTCTAAAGCATATTCTGGCTTGGGAATTAAAATATTAAGCTTTTCTGGATCTTCTTTGTGTGTGTAATCATATAAATCAAATCTTTTCTTAGATTTTCTCTTGAGTAATTTAATGAATATGTATGAAATTATCCACTTATACCAATAAGCAGAATCTGTAATTAAAAAAATTATAGATAATTTCTATTAATTCAACCAAAAGCTAAAATATGTAGGGTAAGAAAAAACAAAAAATAAGTGATTATTTTAATTAAACTTTATATTTTTTACTTCTTGTGATAGTAAATATTTTATTCCAATGATTAAGAAAGAATAAAAATATACATATTAAAAACTAACTTTATTAAAAATGCTATTGTTAAAATTCATAATTTAATACAGAATGTTTAAATAAATCAAATAATAATTACTTAAAAAATGAATTTAGATAAATAAGGGCATGAAATGTTCTTCCATTATTGAAATACAATAAGATTGAAATACAATAATTTTATTATTCAATAAATATAAAAAATAGATACATTTTTTCTTTATTAAAAATATATAAATTTTTCACTTACTTTTTTAGTACCACATGTTAAAATATAACTTTTTACGATAAAACAAATTATAAATTTAGAATATAGTTTTGAAGAGTTTAAGATAAAATATGTGTGTAAAGCAAATTATAAATAAACATTGATAATGAAGAAACACGTTACACTCATTTTTCTACAAAATATGTTTAAAAAAAGAGCTTAATAACTTAGCTACATTTTTTAATCAATTTTGATAAAAATATACATACATATTTAATTTTTATAACTGAAATTTTTAGGACAGCATTTAGTAGAACAGTTGTAAAACTAATAATTGAGAAAATTATAAGAATGAAAAGCTGAATAAATAAGACCATTTATAAAATATTTTTGTGTTTAATTTTATAATACTGTTTGTTTTGAAAAATACAGGTACTTTTTACTGAATGGAATTTGAGTTTTTATCATATTTAATTGCCTGATAATTTTTTTGGGTAGAGTAAAATTAAAAATTGTGTTTTTTATTTGAATTTAATTTTTTAAATTATTATTCTTACATTTTTGCAGGAATACTATGTGTTCAAGTCTGGACTTCATTATTTGAAAAGAATGATTGCTGCAGATTCAGAATCAATTAATGTTTCTGAATCTGGATTTACTTGTAAATATAATTTAAATCATTTTATAAAAAATTTATTTTTTGTTGCTATTTGTAATTTTTTAGCCTTTCGTACAAATACAAGAAAAGTCATCAGTAAAATAACATCTTCTCACTTTTTTCAATTTTCTCGATTTTATTTTAATTGCTAACAAATTGAAGTCTTAAGTGCAACTGCAATTAAGCTTGAAAGGCTAATTTTCTTTATTAAAACATCTTTACAATAATTTAATAACTAAAGATAGAAATCTTTGTTTATTAAATTATAAAGAAATTTTAATTCCTTACTGCAAATCATATAGCAGATTTGTACAATTCATGGAAGTTAATTATTTTTTCTTCGGTCATGGAAACTTATGAAATATTTTAGTTAGTTACTGGAAAATAGTGGATTTCTGAAAAATTTTTATTCCTTTTTTAATATTTATTTTTGGCAGAAAATGTGATTAATTTCAAAGTTTTCATGAATATTATTATATTTAAAATATTTCAACATTTTATTACTTTAAGAAACAACTTTTACAGTATTAAAAACTATAGACGATAAAATGAAATCCTGCTTGCTAAATTATACTAAACATCAACACTTATATATATATATTTTTATTGTAAAATATATTTTTGAATCTTTAATTTTGATCACTAGAATGTATGTTTTGCAGTTAAATTATTTATTATTAAGCTTTATTTCAATGATTATTTTAGTACATATACTTAAATACATTACCAGATAAATTCTGAAATTTATGAGTAGATACACATGATTCCATAATAAATAAAATTTAAGCTTACTTAAAAAATGAGTTCATTGGAGAGGAAATGATGTAAGAGGAAGCTAATAGATTAATATGTTACATTATAATTTTGCTTTTAGTAATACTTAATTAAAATTTTAAAAAGATGTTACAAACATACTAGAAAATCCAGATTTATTAAAAATGTAATTGTAATAGATAATGAGAGTATGTTTATGTTTTCAAAGATCTGTGGGGAAGAAAAATAAATTGTAAATATGCATTTAGTTCCAAAATATATCCATGTAATATTAAAACAAACTAAATGATACAGAGAAAATTTATCTTGGGTTCCCAAAATTTTTTATAATCAGACCATTAGTAACAAAACCATCTTGTCAGAGTGTCATTTAAAATGAGCAACAGGTTATAATTACAAATTGTTAAATAACAATTGAATCTGTCTAATGTGAATTATCAATAATTGATTCAAGTTATGAATAATGAATTTACAGCTTTGAAACTAATGAAAAATTCTCTATATATATTCATAGCAAGCTTCAAATGACAAAATTAGCCAATAAATTCAAAATAAAACTATAAGATTAATTTATAAAAATTTCAAGCTTTTAAGTGATAAAAAAATATTTTATTTATTTCTTGTGTTCAACTAGTATATTTTGTGTACGATAAAAGTATAATGATTTGTTAGCATATTTCATTTCTGGTTATGATCTTAATTAACAAACAGTACTTAAAGCAGGTCAAATGATGTGTTGTTTTATATCTTAAAGTTTTTACTGTTTATAATTTTATATGAAAATTGTTTAAAATATTTTCTCAGGCTTTTTTGTGAAATTAGAAAAATTGTTGACTATTTTTAAAAGTGTTAACTGGTTAATTCCCAGTGAACGGTACACTCCTTGTACGGTACGCATATATACAATTATAATTAATTGTATATAATATTGTATAAAATTATATTATTTGTATAAAATAATATAATTATATTAATTGTATATTGAATAATTATATTAATTGTATAAAAATAGCGAACCGTACACTGGGATACAGCCGTGTTCTTTGCATGTGTACTAGCAAATAACATTCTATCAAATACAAGGACACAGATAAATAACAGAAATCTCTTTTATTTTCAGTACAACAAAAGTAAAATGATATAACTTATGAAATATTACGTATTTTAGTTATCATTTTATGATAATTTCAGAAGTACGAATGTCATAAAACAATCATTTTAATCCACTACATATTTATATCTAATGATATATAAATTCTATATATATGCATATATATTAATAGTTAGTTAGTTTCAAGTATTTATTGTTAAAATCAACAGAATTCCGATTAAACAAGATCCAAAAAATTTCGATTACAGATTTCAATGTTATTAAACATGTAATTAATTTAAATCCTACAGTAAGGATTTAAAATTCACTTAATACTTCTAATTTTAAATTACTCAATTAATGCTTTTATAAGATCGTAAGCTTATTGAATACTCACATCTAACGATTGACGAGGGAAAAGCAGAAATGCCTCCCATTTCAGTGCTCTGACGGATCTGAGTGAACTTACGAACGACGAAACCTCTCCATTTCTGATATCTCTTTTTATTTTTACATCAGATAAAAAAGGATGTATGAAAAAGATAACGCGTTGCTATCAACAATTGAAACAGCTATTACAGCCAATTATCTACATCCGTCTTTAATGCAGTAAAAAATAACTTGTAACTTAATGGTTAAATAAAAGCTCCATTAAATCCCTTCTTTAGCATAAAAATTTGGGTTACTTCAATTACTACATTATATTTTTTATATATTTGTATGATTTGTTTTTTTTAATTTATAAATATATTCTTTAATGACTTTATACCTTTGTTCGAATAGCATTGTTATAATCCAGTATCAATAAGTATATGTGTGGATTATAATCTATTTAAAGATTTTTATGTAGATATAAAATCTACATACTTAGTTAGCACCATTTTATTTCTACTATGATATAAAAAAAAAAGAATGGTTAATTCAATGCAGATGTTATTAATGTTCATTTGTAGGAAACTTCAAATTTCGAGGCATTCATTATCTATTGTTATATTTTAATATGCATTCTAACCCGCTGCGAATGCTGTAATGCAGCTTTAACTCAAGGATTTGTGAATAAATAATTAAGAACATTTTAATAATTTAAATATTTTATGACAGGGCTTAATAATTTTTTTTCACAAAGAAATCAATAGTACTCCTCCATAGACTTATTTACACCAAAAAAGTAAACAAACACACGTGGTTTTTATTCTTTCGATTATCATAATGTTGCCAAACATTTTTAACAGTATTACGTTAGTAATCACTTGCGAATAAAATCCATTTTTTTAATTAGTATCAATACAAACCCTCCATAAATCGAGAATTTCAATGGTGATATACGTATTAGGTTGGGGAAAAAGAAATCCATTATTTTTACGTGAACTTTATGTAACTTCTTTTGTATTCACTTTGTAAAAAGGTTTAACACAGCTTTCATGTAAATTTTTAGGTCTTGCGCGTTACGATATTTTTTATATTTTACAGACATTTTCGACGATGCTGTATCCACATGCGAGGTGCATCTCTAACATCAAAAATATCCGAACGGGATCGACGAAACGAAAATTGTACGTAACTGGCTGTTACCAAGGCTTTCTAGAAATCATCTAGGTTATCTAGGTGGTCTTGCTGTTACAGTCTTATATAGAAAGATAAACACCTTTCACAATTTTAGCCACCCGGCTATCTTTTTCGCCGTTACAAGAGAAAAACGAAAATGTATTGAATTTTCTGTTTGTTGTCTTCCATTTTTAAAACCTTGTACTCGTAACTGAATTAATCAAACAAAAAACCGCAAGAGGATATTTTAGTGTCAAATGTCACCTTTCCAACGATCATAAATCTGAAATTGTTTGATAGATACCTCACGAGATATCGATCACTATAGACGCCTACCGAAAAAATAATGGATTACTTTTTCCCCAACCTAATAAATAAAGGAAAGTTTCTCACAATCAAATATCATTGCTATAGAAAACTAACAACATAAGGTACGATTTTTTTTGTTTATATACAAAGAAATAATAACATAACTTATTAGGCGAATCTATTGGAAATGTCCAACCAATAATATCATAGCTTAAAAGGAAAATAACTTAAAAGGAAAATATTTAAGAATGTTTTCAAAAATGATTTTTTTAATGATTTTGTTGAAAGCTTTGTTCACCATGAGCTCTAATGCTATTCGAAGTATTTAAATTTTTATGATCATTTTCCGTATGGCGAATAATTTTTATAATTGCGTATTTGTTATGAAAACATTCACAGTAATAATTAATTATTCTTACATTAAACGTTAACTTAACTAAGGGATTATGGCTGAAATTGATGATGAATTTATTTTGCCAATCTTAATAGCATTTTAATTCTTACTAAAAAATGCTACAGCTATACCATTTGTTTCTACATCGAACTAATTATTGAGTCTTGAGCATAACATTTTAGAGTTAGACAATTTTTCTTTTAATTTATTAAATTTGTCTCAGTCATTGTTCCATTAAACTTTACTTTCAAAATTTCGGCTAAAAATGCAACTAAAGGGGAAAACATTGGTGTCTAATTTTCATTCATTGTTTGCGGCAAGACTAGTTAGAGTAGTTCTTATTTGTTTCATTGTTTGTGGGATTAGAAAATTTTAATAACAGCATAAGTTTTTACTTTTTTTATTGTATATGCATTTCCCTGGCTAAACATTTCTTAATTTCTTTTTACTAGAATTTGAAGAAATTTTTATTTAATAGGTTTCAGAATTAATACTACTAATTTTTGCAACTCTCTGAAACGAAGCATCTAAAAATTCGTCTTAATCTTCTAATTTACTTGAAAACACAATTACAACTTCTTTTAAGCACAACGAAATATTTCTTTCTTAGCAAAATTTTTATTCCATTTCACTGAAAGAATTTTTCTCTTTATTAATAAAAGGCATTTTCTTAAAGGTAGTTTAATAATAATAATCAAAAAAGTAGTTGCTAATGTTATATTTTTCAATCATTTATAAAAATACATTTTGTTGCGGCTAAAGTTTCGATCAACATATTATTCAAAATCATGTAAAGGACAATACTAGATTATTGCTTAGCTTTTAATTTTATGTCATCAATACAAGGCCTTGAACCTATTCCGAAACCACTTCTATTAAAGTTTGATTATTCTTAATTTTTTCGTTATCTTTACAATTAAACCTGAATTTAGGGATATTCATATTTTTATCCATAAAATATTCTTAGTGGCCAGACTTTATAGAAAAAAATCTTCCTAAATTGAATATTTCTATTGTAACAATGAATTTATACCATAGATCTATGGGATTTACAGGCTTTGTTCTATATGTAAATATATTATGTTTCACAATTATTTGGCATTGTTGACTTAGAATTTATACACCCTTAAATTTCACTTTATACGGATTACCTTCCGTATGAGCAAAATAATTTTGAGCAAATATTAAATAATGATCTATATCGGCGTAATTTTAAATCTAAATTTGATGGCTTATCTTTTATTACATATAACTGACAAATATTGGCTGCGTGATAGTTTCTTTTTGATTCTTCCCAGTATTCCAGTGCCACTCCTAACATGTTTGATTTATTAACATCGTATCACCTTCTGTGAATTATCACGTTTGAATCATACTTTTCATTTTTCTTGTACTTTTTGTATTGTTTTAAAGCACTTTATTTTTTAAACATTTTTATGAGATTGAAAACCTATTCCATCCAAGTATTTATTTCTTGTATTAATTCAAGTATTAATTCATTATGAATATATAGAAACTAAATATG
>JAPDSC010006148.1:0-13458 GCA_026290005.1 Latrodectus geometricus
TATAATAAGAAATTATAACTTTAAGTTTTTAAAAGGATCAGATTACATACAAGTTGTTCTTTACCGTTCTTATTATGCAAATATCTATTTTAATAATAAAATTCAACTGTCGAAATGTATCTCCTCTACAAAAAATTATCTTGATCAATCATGTGAAACTTATTGTATGACTATAAATTATGGAGCAGTTTAATGAAAAATTTATATCACATAATTTTAGTAAAAACTCTGTAACAATTATTGTTCAAAAGAATATGAAATTGAAGAAATATATTTAAAAATATATAAAATCATACGTTTTGTAAAATACAAACTTTTAACCCTTATATGAATTGAGCGCAAGTCATGGTAGTTCAAAATGGCACAAGAATTGAATAAATAAAACCGAATAAAGAACTTAGTATATTCATTCCTTACCCCCATAATAGCAAATATATGATTCATTTGAAGACGTTTTACTAGGAAGTGAACGTTAGTCAAGGATATGTAAGTTATTAAATATATAAAATCAAGAATAGAATTTGGATAGTTCTCAATTTCTATTTCTGCAGTTTAAGAATATAAGTAATATTTCATTATATATTAAAAATGCATGCTATTTTTCACACATACTTTCAATATTTACTATTTTTTATTAAGTTCCTATAAAAATAACGATCAGCGAGTCCTTATATTCATTCTATTTATCAGTTTGATCTTCAAAAATAGCTGCATTTGCTAAAATGGCAGCTGAATAGTTAGCACTTTGATCTTTAATTCAATGTTTACAAAATCAACATTTATATCTCTCATATTGCTTTTTAACCTGTATATCCAAGTCGAGTTATCTTTCATGTATAATATTTAAAATACAGCGACTAATAAATTAGACAAATGTACATGTACTCAAAGGGAAATGGGATTAGTAAAGCATGTAATTTTAGCTGAAAAGATAAAATAAATTACATAATTTAGGTTCATCAAACAGCATGAATTTAGAAAACTACATCAAAATATTAGAGTCAACGAATTACTCATTATTATAACTAATAAAAAATTGCAAAAGTATTTATTGATATTTTTGTGAAATAATTTTGATTTTTTCGGAACTGACTAAGTGTAAGCAATATTTTCGATATTATTAATGTTGTAGAATAATGCTTGCATCCAAAATTAATTACTAAATTCATTATTTTTAATTTTTATTTTGAATACTTGAATTGTTTTGTTTTAATATTGAAAATTTCAGAATTTTGTAAATGAAAGAAACTAAAAAGCATGTTTCCTCAGGAACTGAATAATTTTGACATAATTTATTACAACTACTCTTTTATTATTCTATATTATTTAGCTTATGGCATAGATCTCTCACCTAAATTTAAAAACTGGTATTTAAAAAAAACATAAAGTTAATAATTTAATAAGCTAATGTCCGAGAATCAACCTCTATTTCGACGTAATAATTAAGAATCATTTGTCATTCACCAAGATATTTTCAATCAGTAACTTGTGAAGATATTGATTAAAGTATATTTAAAAAGTACAGTTACTTTTTAAGCATTTAAATAAATTTTTTTACAACCAAAAAATTAATTTAATGGTTGTACAAGATGGTTTTTACAAGGTTTTTGCAAGAAAGTGTTTTAAGAAAAAGTTTATATAGAGAAATAAGAATCATAAAATTAATTTCGACATGACTTTTGAAAATAGCTATTTAAATTTCACAGAAATTTAAGAAAAATATATTTTAAATAAGTGGCATTCTTTCAATGTATTTTTTTAACAATTTATTTCATCTTTTGTACTATATACATGAACAAAATACTTTTATGGCAAGATCAGATTTATTCTTTACGTACAAAGATATTCATTTTTTTCAATTTTATCCTATATAATCTTTTTCGTTAACCATCTTTTAGGTTTGGTATCTCTCTTCTTTCTATGAATTCATTTCATTATTTGTAAGTCTATTTATCTTCTTATAAAATTGACTGTTCTTATTATTGGCGAGTTTTTATCTTTTAATGCTTTTCTCTCAATACCTTTCCTTCTTTTTTTAAAAATTTTATTAAGACGAATTTAAAAATTTATTAACTCAAAATACTTATTTGTATCTAAATGAAACTTTTGGATTTTAAATATTGACCATAAAAACCATTTTAACTCTTTACGGGATAAATAACTACTTTACAGAATTGTACATGAAATAATATCAGAAATAAAGAATTTTATCATCAGATTATTAAAGATTCATTATCAAAATATTTTTTAGAATCCAATTAGAACGTTGTCTCTAACATCATAAACAATTATTTGTCTTTTTTATTAACAATATAATGAAAATACAAAAATAATTTCACGGTTTATTTATGACATAAATAAAAAATTTAGGAAGGGTTCGAAATGGAAAGTAAATAAAAAATGATTTTATTGATATAGACTTATGAAAAAAACTTTCCACCATAAAACTCTTCCTCCCTAGCATTCACCCAGTCAGTATTTTAGAGTTTCTTGTGACTTGCATCCACATCTTCAATGATGAAATTTATTTCCCTTATCTTTGCTCTACATTTTTTTTACTTAAAACAATTTCTAGGCTTACATATATTTATTTGTCTATGATTGAAATTATATGCATAACGTTTCCTCAAATATTGTCCTGTCTTCTAAATTTTTATACATAGTGTCGTGCTTTTAATATTTAACATAAAATGCATTGTATCTTAGAGTTGAAGTCATTTTGTACTTTTCCTTTAAGCTTACAAATGTGCTAATTTAATTTTTTTTTTGGTTGACCAGCTTCCAATCGGTTTTCCAAACAATGACTGTTTCTTAATAATGACTTTCAAATTTTAAACTTAAGAACTTTTTTGAAAATTATTTTCCTGCATTTACATTTCTAATAATTAGAAATTGAAGTGTTTAATACATGTAAATGCTTCGATTCGAGATCAATGATTTGTTGACAGAAACCTTTATTCTGGTTTTCAGTATTTAAAGCAATCATTTCCATAAGTAGAATTAATATGCATCTTGATAGTATACAAATATCTAATTTCAGTATTCGTGTTTTTGAGGAGCAACGAAAATTATAGACAGTTTACTTCAACTTCTGATGCTTTTATGAATTTATTTCTGAGTTAATATTTTTCCTATTTTCAACAATTCATATATAGTTTACATAGTATATATTCTGGCTTAAGATTCCCATGAAGAAATGAAATTCTGCATCTTAGATACTGATAATAATTTTCATATATATATATATATATATATATATATATATATATATAAGGCAGTGTATTAAATTAATCTTACATAAGTACATAAATAAAATGAGGGTCTTTGTAACCTTGCAAGATTACAAATGAGATGATACCCAATGAGAATGATGCCCTTGATTTGCAAGGGCATCATTCCCATTTTTGGAAGATTGAGAGTTCTATACCCAATCTTATCTTAAATACGTCGTATCCACTAATAGCGATCGGGTCATTTGTGAAATCAGTGTGGAAAGGCGTCATTCTCATTACCAGAAGGTAGAGTTCTATTCATAACCTCATTGAAGACATGTCGTGTTCACTAATTAAGATTAGGGCAGGTATTAAGATTGTGACTTTAGAACCCTGCTTATAAAATAATACCTCTGAAGATGAAAGACCAAGTTTAAGAGGCTTCTACTTTCTTTCTGTCTCTAAGTTACGAAGATTCAAATCTGCTTTGGAATAAGATTTATTCATTTAGTAGGTGCTCCTCTACAAGCGTTACCGTCTAGACTTACATATGTGATAGCGAAGGATTAAATTAAATACAAACTTAATATTTTTATACTACATTATTTCTAATCATCTTCAGGACATGTGTGAGAATATTATAAATCAATGTTTACTTAATTTCGTTTTTGATGAAACTAAAAGTAGAGACTTGTTAAACTTCCTGAGGACAGATATTGGAAACCCGTCTGGTTGGTACACAATTAAACACAAAGAGACAATTGTTGTAGTTATCAACAGGTACTCTGTCTTTAATCATGACAGTATACAACAATGATGGTGAGCAATATCTGTGATATAGAGCTGTAGAAGGTGAAAGAAACTCATTTCTAAAGATAGGCCTATATTATGTAAGATTTTGATTACCAGAAACCTGTGGATCAATGGAAACATACTCATCTTCAGAAGTATTCATTTTCTCCCTATTCTTCAATTTTTTAAACTGTTTTTTCACAATTTCTCCTATTAAAATTAGAAAAATGTATTGCTAAATGTTATTTTAATTAAATGTTTTCGGTTTTATTACTTGTTTCAGTATTTATATATATTACCTGTTTGATTAATAACTAGAAGAAAGTAATATGGTATTGGAAACAAAAGACGTAAGTATTGATTGTTATAATCTCCTTCCAACTGTCAAACATTGATGCGGATTTGTCATGAAATAGACAGCAGCATGTCTGTTTTCCTCTCACTTGTTCTCAGAAAATAAGAACTTTTAGAGAAGTTAGAAGTAACTTTTATTTGATTAGATTCACCCTATGATGCAAATACTATTACTTGCAGAAAATACAACTTTTTAAGATGAAAATTCACCTATTCATTCAATGGTAACTATCGAATGATGGTTTGATAACCCCAAGGATTTAGTTAAACGTTGATATTTGTGTGCATCCATACTATGTAGAAGATGTTTTACAACATTCATCCTTAGCATCCATTAGTATCATCCAACAGCAAAATAAGTGAACTGTTATAGATACAGTCCGCTAAATCTTTCTCAGAACATTTACAATATCTCCATGAAGAATATTATATTCCTAAATACCGTTCAGCACTTATATTAACTGATAAATAGTTGAACCCATGTAATATTATATGCCAAATTGGCCTCACACCATACTAATAAATAATTCTTTACAAATCTAAGGTGTTTCTGTTATTTTTGATCATCATTTGTATAAATCTGGGTACTATATTATGAGCGTGACGTCTGTATGTATAAGTATAACCATGTGATTCTACTTTTTCAGCTCATTTAAATGTTCACTTAATTTTTCTTTTGAAATGAAAAAAGTATTTGTACTATATCTGCTCAAGAAATCTCTTGTAAAACGTATAAATGATTTCTTTTATTTCTTGCTCTAATTTTCTTACTTTTTATGAAAATTAATACCATTTTCATTTGAAAGATATTGAATGTGAAATATATTAACTGCACAAATGGAGAATGGATGTTGTTGTTTATATTGTTAGATTAAAATCTGATATGGTAAACATATTTAACCACCAACAATGTAGAATATGTTTTATAAGTTATTTATTCAATTAAAATTATAATTCACTTATAACAAAATAAATTAATATAGCAGAAGGTATAATATTTTCATTTATTTTGCCAAGTAATATTATCATAACCAATTTTACTTAAAGATCAACAGTTTGGTTTTAATGGAATATCAGAATACATAATAGCAGAAAAATGTAAAAGTTTAAAATGCAGGGTACTTAAACGTATTCTTTGTTAATTTATTAAATAAAATGCATGATTTGAAATGCTTTTAAAACCCATTAATTATTACCTTTTCAATAGAAGAAAATGTTGCATTTCTGAAACTTTCTATTATGGTTTCTTCGTTGAATGTATATGTAATTGAACTTTACATATATAAGCAATAATTTACTTAACTGCATGGATATTTGAAACTACAAAATTTTAAATAGATGAATCCTTTAACTCAAATAAATATTATTTGTTTAAGTTATATTTAAAATATTATTTTAATTAGTAAACAATTAATGGTGCACCTGAAAGCATCACTGAAGGAAATAATTTTCTAAATAGATATACTTCATTTATATTTTTACTTTTACAAGGGTTGAATCTGCTATTGATAACAATGTATTAATTATTCAATATGAATGCTTGTTTTAGAAATGAAAATATTATTCTTTGATTTAAATTTGAAAATTAATTTCAATTCGGTAATACATATTCATGAATTTATATTAAGACGTTGGAATCCTTTCAGCTTAAATAAAGAAAGAAAATTAATACATTCAGTGAAGTACTGTAGTAAAGCAAATAAAAGCTTATTCAATATTCTCTCATTTTGGAGGAAATTAGGCATCCTAAGGAATTTTGCCAATGAATAATGTAAAATTTCTGCATATTATATTATTTGAATTCATTTCTAAAGACATTAATAAGCATTTTGCCTTTAATGAATTCTTGCCCAAATAAATATTTTTAAATTCCTATTAATTTAAATTAATTCCTATAAATTTTATATTCTATCTGTAAATATACGAGTATTTAATAAATTTCATACCAACTCTTAAATTTTTAAAATTTTTGCTGTTTATATATTAAATTCTATTTAATACTTTCATAGCTCTAACAATTTTTCGAATACGATTATTGTCGTCATTTTTCAAATAATTCCAACATAGATTTAATACAAACTAAAAAGGAATGTTTCAAACATCACAGAAGCCAACCGCCAAAAAATATTTCTAAATTTATAATTCCTTACATAATTTCAACATGTAGAAACATGACTTAGGTACAAAATGTTGTCTCTCTTTTCTGAATTTGTCTTTCCCTTTTTTTATCTTCATTAAATATCCTTTAATTTAGGGAAACTTATCTGAATGGTACGCAAGTAAAAAATGAGAAGTTAATACAAACTCCAAGCATTAGAACTAGACGAAGGTAACAGTTTAATTTAGGTGTTTGCAACATATAGTCACAGGTATATCAAAGTGTCAAACACATATATTTTTTTTCTAGAACAAGAGATAAAAATAATTATCTCCCTTTTGAGAAGGAATATTTATCAATGTGATTTATCAATGTGGTGAAAATTTATCAATGTGTTATATTACATTATTTGATATATTAGTTATATACAGAATCACTTAAAATTTAAGATGCAGAATTTAAAATCTAATAAAAATAAAATTAATTTTATTTAACTTTAAGCATGAACTTTTATGAATCAAATTTTTTTATCACTATGATATGTTTAAAATTAAGAGGAATAAAGAATTAGTTAACACCTAACTAAAGTACTTTATAATCACTTGTTAATATTACTTGCAAATGAAGATTTTTGAGAAAAGAACATTTTTGCTTAATCCATCATTATTGAATCAATTCATTTGTTATGTTCTCTCTGATATAATTTAAAATAATAATCAAATGTTATTTCAAGATTCCTTTAGTTTACTAATATGTTATACTTTAGTTTTCATATTTTCTTTAAAACTATAAAAGTGAGTACAAAGAGAAGTTACATGTAATGGTTTCATTGTCTTTCAACCATTTATTTAAGTTTCATTTCGAGGAACCAAAAGTTCATATTTTTATCAAAATTATGGTTATTGAGTCTATCATTTTTAAAATACCAACGACATAATTTAACACTTCAATGAAATGTTTTAGAGATACGAAAAGAGTATAACTAAATTTTAGAAATGAATATTTTAACATAATCTCCTTTCTTTGTATGAGAAAAAATAAATGATTCACTGAAGAACTGTAGTGCATTAATAGAATGTACAAAAATACATTTTAACCTATTAGAATATGGTTTGATTATAATATATATAAATATGTAGCTACTGAAATAATCGAGTCTAATATAATATTGCGAATATAAAAAAAAAACTTTTTGCTAACGGAATAAAAGCTCATAAAAGTGAATTAAATTGTATTCCTATCTTTCTTCCTATATTATTAACAAGGTTATAAACTATATTTTTATGTATTTAAAAACGTTAATGTAATTCATTTATTCCTTACAGATCCTTCAGATTGTGAAATATTCTAGATAAAATTGGGAGGTTCTTTTTTCATCTGAATGACATATATGACATATATGTTAAATGTGATTAATAGCATTATTAAGAACTAGACAAGACTGATGATTCATATATTTTCTATTGAACGTTCATGTATGGAATTAGGTTATCAAAAGAAATGAGTATTTTCAAGAAATTTATATGCAATAGATTTATATTAATTTTGTCATACATAGTCTCTCTATTTTGATCATGTAGGTTAATTCGATTTAAATATCATAATAAAATTAATCACAAAATAGCGCTGTTTTGGTAAGAATTTAACTTTAAATGAATGCCTATTCCTCGATCGACCTACATGTATTATATGTTATATGATTGGGGAATAGGAATTCATTTAAACAGTTGTATTGTAAATTGTATTACATAAAAATATTTCATGACAATGAATAGTCCCTCATTTATCTATATAAATTAATATTTTCTTTTTAACAACGTTTATAGAATATGTAGTTTTTCCATATAATCATAAGATAAGAAAGATAAAGAATTCAACAGGAGGCAATTTATTATAATCTTAGTGTGTATATTCATTGATCTTGTTTAATTGATTTTTGTGAAGATTATTTATTTAAAAATTGACGTATAAAAAGAAATTCCTTGCAAAATATTTTTATTAAATATGACAAGAGTATATAAACTTGTATAATGAAATAAGAAAATTATTGCTAGTATATTATGTTCTTAAGATATTTATGGAAATTCTTTAATGGGTATTAATAGTTTATATGAAACGTATTTATTTAGAGTAACTAAAAGTATGAATGATAAAACAAGTAAAATGCAAAAACATCACTCTTTTCTATTTGTTTATTAATATTTACAGATAGAAAATAAGGAATTTTTTTTCTAAAACAAGTTAATATATGATGTTTCAACGACCATAAATTTATTATTTTAGAGGAAGCTTTATAGTCCCATATTGAAAAGCCGAATTAGTGAAAACTGTAATAAGTCTTCGTTAAACATTCATAACAAATTTGTCTTCTGAGAAAACTTTTCATAAATAGTGGGTCATATTCACGTGGCGTTAGGGAGAAAACTTGAAAAACTCCCAAACAACCCATCCTGATGAATATGCATGTAAAAGAGACGTGCGACATCCATACTCCAATGTTGAATAATGTTTGCAATTGAATCCAGTACCTTAAGTTGTAGAGAGCACTGTTTTACTTCTAGGTAACAATGGGAGTTATTTAGAAATGTTAGAGAAATTGATACTTTTATACTGGAGTCTTGTTTATCTTATGCAGTTCTTGTTCTAATATATTGATTACATTAATGTTTCATTATTTTTCCTGGAAATATTGACGAATGAATTGCTTAAAGCATTATAATAAATATACATCTTTCATTGATGTCAGACAGTACTTCAATATTTAATTTACAAGCTATGGAAATGGATTAGGAATACATAATACTATTTATCTACAGAAAAAAAAAACAGTGAGAAAAAGCGCGAATTCTTTAAGCTATTTTTTTTTACCTATTTATTTATTATGCAGTCATAGAATAGTTAAATTAACTATTCATTTTAATATGTTTTGCAATATGACTTCAAGAAAATGTCTTCCTAAGAAGAAAGGTAACGATTTGTTCCTTGGTCTGCTATTATGTATTCAATTCCTTTTCCGGACGTGATTTTTTTAGAGATTTAGAATCCAATTTAAGTTGCATGTCCTTGTAGAATTCGACCTCCTGAAGAAAACTCACCATAGAGAGACAAACCAAGTCAAATAACAAAATATCCATTTATTTTCGTTTTATAATTCGTTATCCTTAATATTATCCTATTCTTCACTTTATTTATAAGAATCAATTTTTTTTCTTAAAAGCCACATTTCAATTTTTTATAGCTAAATATTTAGTGTTATTTAAAATATCCTATTTAAATCACACTAAATAAAAGAAGCAAATTCCAATTTTAACTGAAGCTTTTAAGCAAAATGCATTTTGGATGTCAATTCCTAAAAACTATTTTATCATATTTCAGATGATAATCCAAAAGCAAATATATCCATGGAGCTTTATTCTTTGCAAAAAATTTGTAACTGCTTAAAAAATGTATGCTAATATCAAATATATATTTTAATAGAAAACATATATGCTTTGTTTTTAATCGTAAAAATAAATTTTAATACGAACGCATTTTCAATGTCTTTTTCATACATTATTCTATTGTATTAGACAGCATTTCAATGATATTATAATATGAAAACACTATTGAATTTTTCAGCATTTAATAATTTCGCATCAATCGTAATAACAAAGGAAGTATCATCTGTTCATAATCTCTTTAAATGAAGCTGCATAATATAGAAAAAAAAGTCTATTATTAGTTTCAAGCTTATATTCTAAATTTAAAAGAACTACAAAATACTTTATAATTATATAGCTGAATAAAAAATAAACAAAAAAAACTTTTTTCATTAATGTTTTTACATATGAACATTTTTTAGCATTCTTATTCTAATTAATGATTTTTTCATTCTATTTCCTATATTTGAAATTTTTATTGTAATCTAATTTTTGAACATTATAAATAACATGTTTCCGTATAATCTTGGTAAATTTTGTTGATACATTTGATGTTGACTTGACAATTAATGTCATTTTGTAGATATAATTATATACATACTTCATCCTGAGACCAATTTAAATTCAAATCCAATCTCTTAAAAAAATTTGGTCAAAAAAGCGGTTTATATATAGATATTGCATTTTGGAGAAATGCAGACAGTAATTGTTTGCATACAATGAAAAAATGTTAAAGAGTCATATTAGAACATATCTCCAAAAAAAAAGAGTAAGTAACTACAGCTAAATATTTAATGAAAAAAAAATTGAGATTTTTTTTATAAAGAATAAAAGTTATTTCATCCGTGCAATGAAAGATCATAATAGATTTGTTTTGATTTGAATCTTTTTCAATAAGTACTTATTAAAATGCTATTTAATGTTCATTATGTAAAATACTTGTTATTTTATTCATTTTAACTGGAAAAAAATGAAATTTATTTTTTGTGATCTTTAAACTGCTTAATTTTCAGGTAATATTACTGAAAAAATTTTCAAATTATATTTTTAGTTATTAAATGTTGCATTTTCAAGATATAAGAAAGATTAAATTATTGCGGAACATATTACAAGCATTTCTTTTTCCAATGGTGGGAACTGGGGTGATTAACCCTTTTTTAGCCACAACAAGGCCGGAAACTGCTACTCATTTATGGTTACCAAGTCACGGAGGCGAGTATCACTACCCACGTCACACCACCACAAACCCGGTTATAAAGGGGGGGGGGGGAATATTCATTCATTATCTTAGGAAAGGACAAGAAACAGAGAGACAGAAAAAGTACATCCATACCCGAGGCGGGATTCGAACCCAGGTCCACCCCATCCGTAGTCAGTTACGCTAACCACTAGAGAGTTTGGACGGCAATTTTACATACATAAGAACACTAAAAACATATAAGATGATGCAATGTGTTCCATGAAGTTAAATATTTATCAACAGCAAAAGCATTTAGCACTATGCCATATCATGGCCTATGAAGTTGAATGAAAATTATTTATCAAATGATTATTATTTTATAAATTAAACATTAACAAGTTAATAAATATAAATAAGTTTATAATAAGCATAAATAAGTAAATAAGTTTATAAATTAAACATAAAACCTATTTAATCGTTAATTGTTTTTCTTAAAATTTTAAAAAGCAATAAAATTTTAAAAAATACCAAAAAATGTCAAAGTTTAGTTTGAAACATACATCAATATCCAATTAATTAAATACGATTTCTTAATTTTTTCTTGGCTAGTGGCTTTTTTCTTACATAGGGTTATTCAAATAATTCTCAATTATTTGCAATTCAGAATACATTACTTTATACTTTTATAAATATTGTTTTCAAAGAGAAAATCCAAGTGCTCAAAGTATTTGAAGGTAAATATGCTACAATTTAGCTTTGAAATACGACAATGGACTATTTCCATGTGATTTAGATTTTTAAACACGATTTTGCTTTTAGTTGAACTCCATTTGTTTTCTCATTACTGTAAATAAAACAATCCGCATAGATTTATAATTTTAAATTTATAATCATTGTCTTTTTAGTTTTATATATAAATAAAATATAATATTAATTGATTACTTTAAATTCCAAATGCTTATTGAAAACCTTGCTATAAGAAACGATTTTTTCCAAATTTAAAGTCAAAGGTAACATTTGGTTACCAGTTCGATCAACAATTTCAACAGTTCGATTTGATTTCCGATGCGTTGAGATAATAGATGAGAAACTAATAGCTTTAACTTAAGCCTGAAGACCCAAATATTTGTAATATTTTTCTTGACACACTGTGAATTAAAT
Source organism: Latrodectus geometricus (assembly GCA_026290005.1). Lineage (NCBI taxonomy): Eukaryota > Metazoa > Arthropoda > Arachnida > Araneae > Theridiidae > Latrodectus > Latrodectus geometricus. Next base: position 12,217 of record JAPDSC010006148.1, read on the forward strand.
AAGTGGAACGAATTTAAAAAAATACTTAAAAAATAGATGAGGATTACAATGATACACATACTCATATAAATATATACTTCAACAGAAAACATTTTGATTTTGAGTATAATAAAATCTCTAGTACCCGTCTGAGAATGTAAACTGCAAATTACATATCCCTTAGTAATTAAAATTAATACTAATTTTATGTCAAATATTTAAGTCTGTACAAATAATGAGTTATCAAAAACAGTTTTTAAGGTTTAAATTTTTTAAAATTCAACATATTCCTTTTCCTATTCGAATTTATTTTGTTGAAATAGAAAGACTATTAAATATTATGTATCTTATAATGTGCCAAAGTATATTCAAAAAGATATTACTGTAGAATTTTTAAGAACTTTTCCTTTTATTGTTAGAATTTTAATTGCATAAAATAATTAAATGTATAGAATGTTAGAACTCAAGCATATTTTGAAGTCTATTTCTCATTCTTTCAAAATTGCTTTTAATGAGATTTCGTAAGAGGGGGAACAAAAATATATTTGTTTGCCGATTTGGATAGCTCTCTTTTGTTCATATATATTATTTTGTGTTTTACAAACAAAACTTTAATATGAAAAAGTAATAGTCTGCGAATTTATTGGAAATCACTTTTGAAAAATAAAAAGCCGTTAAGTTTTAAATATGATAGTTATTATTATTGTCAAAAACTAATGAAATATGTAGAAAATAAGTATCAATTTGTCGAATAAATTATGAAGGAAATGTTTTGTTCAAAATATAATAATAAGAAGAAATAAGTCATATAAGTAAAATGAGTTAATGTAGCTTGACAGAATTATTTACGAATGCGTATAATTTGAAATCTATTTCAATTTAAACAGAGTTTCATGTCTTAAATATATCATGTTATTCCCTTCATGAAGTACACATGTTTGCTTTGAAAAATCAATGAGCTTTAAGGAATTTCTGCATTTTAGATTACATTTAAATGTTAAACGATAATATTTCAGCAAACATTAATCTAGTGTGATTTTATGTAAATGCAGGTCACATAATCCTTTTTTTTGTAATGCTTGCTTACTTGTATTTAACTGAATGTTTGAATTTAAATTCAGTTACTTAATATTATGATACAGCGAAATAAAAATTAACTAATATTTATGATTTTGAGTAAACACAGAAATTACTTTAAAAATAATGTACTTTAGTTATGTGAAGAGTAATATAGTATGTTCAAAAACAATTATAAAAATTTTA
>JAPDSC010006148.1:28458-39937 GCA_026290005.1 Latrodectus geometricus
TTGCTCCCTCGTTCTTTTTGTGATGGCTTCTGAATGGGGAATGTCTGAGGTTAGTGCGAGAATACTTGGAATGAATGATGTTATGTTGTATGATGAGAATATTAATTTAAGACATGTGTATATTTTAGATGAAAGGAACGAAACAATGGAATTTTGTACAAAAGCTAGTTTTATTGCGAGTTGATATGAATGATGTAAATTTGGCGAGGATATGAAACTAGGTAAAAGGTATAATATATGTGATGGTTATGAATGGAGGTGTAAATCTAGATTGAAAGGAGTAATGCATGATTTTAAAAGGAGTGTGAGAAAATGTTCTTTTTTTTTTTTTTACAATTGAGTCGAATTATGTTGGATGAGATTTTAGTGCAAATTTATATGTGGGTGAGTGAGTAAAACTAAATTTAATATGAAAGAGTAAATGTTCATCTAAGACTGTATGTGATTTTCGTTTTTTCTCACGAGGTTTCTGTGGAAGAGATGATTAAAAGCAGCGTGAAACTGAGTGGAAGCGGTATGGTTGTTGAGGTATATGAAAGAAAGTTTGGTAAACTTAAGTTTAATAGAGGTAAAAGTGTGGAATGTAAATGGGTGTCTGGGAGAATTGAACGTGAGACTGATAAATGCTTTATGAAAGTTGTGAATGATAGGGCGTCTGAAACTTTGTATGTGATAAACGAGTTCATTCTTCTGAGCTCAATGACAACAGATGGAAGGCTACGATTGTCTCTCAGATGCACGAAGCCTTCATGAGAAAGGGAATCATAGACTAAATTTCAAGGACTCTGATACAGGTGCCCACACTAAACCATCGAAAAAACGTGGGGAGCAATCAAATGTACAACGGCGTCTTCGAAGACCAAAAACAGTCTTGACTATTACCTTGATGAATTTGTGTAGATAAAAAAGAATAAAAGCATGTGTAACAAATTTTTGGCTTTCGACTCCATTATAAGAGTATATCCACCCAAAACTGCCGACGAAGAGCCGAAGGCAAAACAACATAGATGATCATGGTGGAAGAAAAGAGGTATGTTTCTTGTTCATTATTTATGATTTTAGGTTTCTTTGTTATTTATTATTTCGACAATTTTGTCATTTTTTCGAACAGGGAATATTTTTCAATTTTTCTATTTATTTTTAGATCCTGCTTATGCAAATTTAGCGTATTTTTTTAAAAAGTCGGTACAGTAAATCTTTACCTTTGAGTTGAACATGCTACCTTCTGAAATGTGGACACTTCGTATGTGATGAACTTGTTGAAGTTCAAAGCATGGTGTGAACTGGCATTTTCTATTACTACAAATTAGCGCATTATGGTTCATAAATAAAATAATTCTTTAGTATTCTCAAATATTTGCATATTTCATAATTTATTATACTTCACAATGAACTATCTACGAATTTAACTGCAAACTTTTGATTTAGCCTATATTAGTGATTTTAAAATTTCTCTATGCATTTTTCTTTTTGTTCTGACTCGCTCATAAAGCAAATGACCGAAAACAATTGCGAAAACTCTTGAAGCCACTGAGTTAGCTCACTTCGCATTTAAACCGCCTCTTTTTTTGCACGCTAATTCAGAAGTATGATTAGTTCAGGTAAAATTTCAATTTGTAGTGTCTACCATAAATACCGACGAAATTAAACATTTCATTGTGTCAGTGCTGAATGAAGACGTTTTAAGCTTAATATTCAATATTATTCGGCAGCCGCCTGGTGTTAATAAATATGAAACTATTAAAAAGAGAATTTCGAATTACACAAATTCCGAAGATGCTCGTTTAAAAATGCTTCCAAAAGATTTAGAGGTTCGAGAAAGGAGACCTTCACATTTATTACCCTCTATACTGCAGGTAATTCAATTAACATAGAAATCCCAAAAATCACCTTTCTTACAGCTTTTGCCAGTTTCAGTTCCGCTGATCCTAACCACTTGCACTGAAAAAAGCCGGTATAAGTGACTTGTTCTCCCTCAATACACACAGTAACTGTAACAAACTCTCTTCTTGAAAGGTTTGAACATAACAGTAGTGTAAACTTTCAGAGTCTATTAAACATTTATCTCTATTTCAAAGTGAGGGTATTTTAAGAAAAGTCAATTAAATTTTCGTTTAACTTTATCAAATTTCTAAATCTCATTACTGATATCACTATAAATTTCATGCTAATGCTAAACGATGTCCTTCAGCTAGCAGTTATGTTAAAAATTCTGAAAACTCGCTTGAAATAACTCCAATAATAAGTCATTAACAAAATCGCTTATTTATATGCGACAGACTTAAAAAACCGCCGATATGTAGATGATAGACTGAAATTAGAGTACCTAATTTTAGATATCCCTAAAACACATTCTACGAAGAAAAAAATTTAGTTCGGGGGGGGGGGAACTATTGATCATCGCGCGTTCATAAATCGCGCGTTCAGAAATCCAAGTTTTTCGTCAAATAAACTCCATTTTAGATTTTGGCATTTCTAGATGTTTGAATGGAAATTTCACGTTGCTGGCATTACTTAACCAATTTTAGGAGCTGATTTTCTTATAAATTAAGTTAGTTGATATAGAATTAAGATTCCTTAATTTACGTTTGCATGAAAGGGAAGGATTTTCGAACTTTCTCTTTGGGTTCGGCAGTTTTTGCAGAGGATGCCATTTAACAAAAACTCTTATCGTAGAGCCAAGAATATGTACTATTAACTTGAATTTCTCCTCACAAACTCATGATATTAATCCCCAGATTGATACTACAAGTCTTCCGAATTTTGCTAACGCTAGAACTTTGCCATCGACCAAGCTCATAACGGCTAAGAATATGGTGTTAAAACTCTGCTTGTGTACACCTTCAAATGGCTCATTGCGAAGATCAATCTATACGGTGTATAAATCAAACGGTACGTTATGAATTAGAGGTGTTTATAAGAGATTAAACTCCATCGGAATTCCAGAGCTCCATCTTCTACCACATATTCATGATTTTGCTGACTGTCTAAATGGCTAAACATTTTCACCAAACTAGACTTCATTTGAGCTTGTCAGATTCCAGTTTCTAATTATTTTTTGAAAAAGTCTTCAAAGTTCGGCTTATTTGAATTTACAAATATGGTGTTGGTCTGTGCAACGCAAGTTAAACTATCGAATGCTTCATGCCTGTCGTATTAAGAGGATTAAAATTGTTTTGTGTATTTTTACGATGCTTTAATTCCTTCTAAAAGCTTGGATGAGTTCTTAATTCATTTAAACATAACTCTTAAATGATTTGAGGAATATTGTCTTAAATACTGTAAAATAAGTTAGAAAATCAAAATTGACGTTTTTAAATTTTGAGGTATACACCAACAGAATCGCTCCTTCATCAACTTAAGTATCCTCAATTATTAATTTTCCCATATCTTCAATTTTTACCTCTGATTTGTCGATCACGCTTTGGATAAGTAACTGTTTTATTAGTTCCTTACTTATTAATAAAGAGATCCTACACCAATTATTTGGTCATATGAAGCTAAATGCTCTTTCGAAACTTTCAAAAAAGCCATTGCAAAAGAAATGACACTTGCACGTTCTATTCTGTTGCAAAAATTATATTTGTATTGATACTTCCTATGTCGGCGCAGTCCTCTAGTAATTACAAAATTCTTCACTTTACCCGCTTGTATTTTCCAAAAAGCTTATAATTACACAAGGTAAATACTATACATACGATAGAGAATTACTCTCGATATATAGTGCCATATTGCGGTACTTCACTCGTATGCTAGAATGAATAGAATTTGTAATAAGTTTCCCTTTCAGCAAAAATTTGATTATTCACCTATTTAAAAAAAAAATCTGATTTACAGTATGTCAGTTGACAACTGCTATTTTTTTATTTATTTTGTAAAGAAACCTTGTGGCAAATACCTTTTCACAATTTGAAGATATTACTCTAATATTTCAATTAGTTATACTGAATTTGTAGCATCTCAACTGTTTGATTCCAAGCTCAACAATTTAAAGTCTTCAAGTGATACAAATTTAGTTTTTAAAAATGTGTTTCTTGAATGTACAATACTTTGTTGCGATACTTCTATTGATGTTACACATGCCTATTCATACCACACACTTAAAAATATTTTTTCATAACTTCGTATTTTATCGCATCTAGGTATCCATGCAACAATTCGTCTAGTTAAGCAAAGATATTTTGGTCTTCCTTGAATAAAGACTGTGCCCTGAGGTGCCGCGTTTGTGTACCGCGTCAGATAGCTAAAATCCAAAGGCGTATGAAATCCCTTTTAGGTAATTTTTTTTAAGTTTTAGGTTCGCGTATGCACACATTGATACACTTTCAAAACTACAGGGTGTTAGGCACTACCTTACGGCAATAGTTTCACGCATTGTCCAGAAGCAATGTCTATGGACATCACTGCTGAAACGTCGCATCTGCCTCTTGCACTGCTGAATATCATGCTTTGGAGTTCCAATTACTACGACTACTGATAGAGAAGCGCAATTTGAAAATGCATTATTTTCATCAAGAAAGTTCGGTATGCACAGAATTCATGCAACCGCTTATCCATAGACCAATTCCATAGTCTAATTCATAGCCATTTAAATCATCAGATTTAATGCCATTGAAAGATTGGTCGGAGTTCTCTCGCTGTTTCTCGACTTAAGAACTGTGTTAAAGACCCTTTGTTTTCAAGTGCAGAGGTTCTCTACTGCACAACTCTCAGACTACCTGGTGACTTTTCCCAATCTCTCAGCTCTTACAATGAATCGCAGAATGCCCCAGTTTTTCTCCAAAGACTTCGAGAGTTCATGGCTATTCTACGTTCTACTTGAATCTTATGGCTCAGAGATCAAGATATTTTCATGCATAAAGACTTGCAGATATGTTCTCACGTGTTTGTGAGAACTGAAAGTGGTCACCGAAGTATATAGGTTCATTTGTACGGCCCTTATCCTGTTATAGATGGACTGAAAATGTTTCTAATAAAAATAATATCAATTGATAAACTAAAGCCCCGCTTCACTGATGTCCCAGGGCCTTCGATAAGACAATCTCCAGTTTAATTTTCAAAATAAATCCATTCTGAAAACAAAACCGAATTTTCAATACAATCGTCAATATGGAAAACTAAGGGATTTTATATTAAACATAAAAAGTTCTGATTTGAAATTAATTGTAGTGCTTCATTAAATAGAATGGGACTTGAAGTTCGTTCGCTTAATCATTACGAAGCAGCAACTTGTGCTAGTAAGAACAATAGAAAGAACTGTATTTTTAAATTGCACAAATAATGCATTAGTTTGTTAAATATCTTCTAGTTTATAGTTTTTCGTAGCTGTAAATTTCGCATTTGTGTGTGATAAATTGAAAATCAAATGATTCTTTTCCTTTACAATAATATTAAATTATAATTCGAACTAAGAATTATTTTTAAAATATCATTGATTGAAATAATGCTTACATAATTTTTAATATGTGAAGGTTAAATTTATTTTTTCTTGAACTTATTGATAAATTAACGTTTGTGTTTACTCGTAATTATGAATATTTCAAATATTTTCAGTTTTAATATTTATCACAATAAAAGTTCTAAGAAATTACATGTAAATCCTGTTATAACAAAGGTTTCAGGTTATTGTAGATAGGAGAAAATGCATTTATATATAAGAATATTTTATGATAAAACTCGTATGTACTAAATAAACTGTTAGTACAGATAAGTATAAATCTTTTTACGAAACTCTTTCCTCTTAACTAACTTTCTTACGAAATTTAAATTTCTAATCAAGAAATGATGCAAAATATATAAACTAAAAGATTTAGTTTCTTAATAGTTCATTTATTAGGTAGTTGAAATTGAATGATAAAATACCAATATATAAATAGGAATTTTATTAGACCTATGTACAGAGTGTATTTAAATTAATTTTATCAGTAATTTTTATGTTCATAAATATATATTCTCGAAAACAATATTCGTTTTAATCTCATTGATTTTTACAAATTTTTACTAAATTAAGTATTAACTATTTTTAAATGTATTTGAAATTTTTAATTTTATTCTATTTAAAAGGGCTCTTAATTTAAGTTCTCTTGATTCAAGAAATGCATTGCGTTAATTTTTTAAGTAAAAACATGTAAAATTTTAGGATTGTTTTTAATGTTTAAATGAACTGTTTTAGAATTGTTTAATTTTTCAGTATTTGTGTCAGAAGCTAATGCTATTAAGGGTGCTTCATTTTTCGCATTTTCAGACCAAATATACATTTTCGAAACTTATCTACATTTTAATATCAGCTAACTATTTAGTATTTTGTTTCAATTATTCATTATCATGATTTAAGTTAATCTCTTCAATAGTTAATTGAAAAAAAAAACACTACACATTAGACAATAAATTAACATACTTTAATATGTGACTTGATGATTTAAAAAAAAAAATCCTTTCATTCTTAACCTGAAGGAACTTTTTTGAGACATTTTCTTTGTCTATAGTAACATGCACCATACATTTGAATGGATTTAATTGGATGGACATTAATACTTCAACTTTTAAAGACTGCGAATAACTTTTAAACTATACACTTTTTGAGACATTTCGCAACGTTGTTTATTGTTACGCTTCGTATCAAACTTGTTATACTTTATTCATTAGCTGGACTGAAATGACTTGGATTAGTTATAAGTTAAGTTCAATTAATTATGCAATGTTAAAAATATTGTAAAGAAAATCAGCAGTATAGTTGCTATCTCCAATGATATTTGAACACTACAAAAATTACTCTCGACATTGCTTTCAATAGATACTAAATTTGGTTGTTAGAAAAATCTTATAAATAAATGTAATTCATTGAGGTAAATGACTGCTGAAAAAAAAGCTAAGCTAGTCATCAATTAATTTAAATCTTCATTGATAAGCCCTTACCTAATTTTAAGACAAAATACATTTGGGAGTGATTATTTTTTTTTTCTGAAAGTGAAATTCAACGGTAGTTTCAAGACTTAATTAGTTCGAAGTAATGAGAAGAGTATAAACTAAAGAAAATACTTGTTCCACTAATTTCCTATGGGAATGAAGTTTATTTCTAATTACAAATCACTCATATTTTTTTCTACAAACATATTAGAATGAATTGATGCAAAAATCGGATAAAAGTAATTTCAATTTTCAAAAATACATAAAATTTACAATACAGAGTAAAAAATTTGTAAGACCCGATTTTATTTATTCGTATCTGAGACTTAATTTAATAAAATATTGATTAATATTTGTGCAATCGTACAAATGGCAAAAACATTTTTTTAGCTTTGATCCAATTTACGAAATTTTAAATTAAATTTGATAAAGGTTTGACTTCTATTACATAATTTCTCTTCAAAAAGTAATACAGTACACCATACATAATCAGAATTTATTCTGTCTTGTACTATTCTGGAGGATAATATTTATATTTTTATTAATTGAATTTATAAATATTTAATATATTTAAATATTTTTATAATAGGCATTTTTATTTTTTTTAATTTAACATTTAAGTTTAATTTTACTCAGGTTTTATAACTGAAATATTTTATTTACTCTTAATGTAAATGAAATATCACTTTGGAATCTTCTTGATATGCATACGCCGTATTTGAGTGATCAGTAAAATAAGTTATTCATAATGTTTCCTTTCATGCGTTGTTTGTTACGGCATAGTGTGCTGTCTAACTGTAGATAGCTTTAATATAAAGAACTAAATATTTTTTCAGGGAGAAATTTTCACAAGTATTGGGTCGTATTTATGAGTCCTAAAAGAGAAACAGAAATTTCCAAGCACCACCATTACAGAGGTCCTTGCCAAAATTAGAAGCCTCATATAAATGTTCCATATATTGACAGTAATTGTAGAGTCCTGAAAGAGAAACAGAAATTTCCAAGCACCACCATTACAGAGGTCCTTGCCAAAATTAGAAGCCTCATATAAATGTTCCATATATTGACAGTAATTGTAGTCAACCTTTTATTTCGTAGAATGCTGCGCTATACTGCTCCAAGGTGAGATCTTGCGCATTTATCTATCAGACGCATTTATATTCGAAGATTTGTTTGCAGCATTTTATGTGGTGACATTTTGATTTCAACTTACTTTTAAGTTTCTTTATAATTGTTTAATGCGATATTGGACGTGACTTAGAATGGTTTAGTTTAGTAGAATTGGCTATTAACTGGAAGGGGTAAGAAATATTAACTTTTAAAAACATCTTGTGAATTCTAAATGGAGTTTTGTTATCTCATTTCCTATAGCAGAATTTCACGAAGTTTCCACTATCTATTCGAACTGTCAAAATGTTTTATGAACCAGATTTATTAAATAATTTTTGTTTTTAACTCGTTTGCATTCATCATATTATCAATGCATTAGCACAAAATATGTCAACTAATAAGAAAAAGGTGGCCAATTATTAAGCTTATACTCATTTGCGATATTTCATTTTGTAAATATAGATTATTAATAATTTTAACTAAAAAATGATTAAAAGTACATGAAGCTGCGTTTACATATTTATGAATTATAATTCAGTTTATATAAAAGGAAAATATAGGTTAGATTAAAAAATTATCAAATGATTACATTTAATCAGATTTAAATCAAATGTCAGAAGTTATAAGTAGTGTAAAAATGATAATTATATTTTTATCATGTATATTTTCTTTTGGAGGTTTGGCTTTATACTAATTCTGAAAACTTCTTATATTTTTCCTACATTCTAGCGTGCATATAAAACAGTAAAAATGTAATCTAATTATAAATACGTTTGTCAATATTCTTTGAGAGGTTTTCATTATATCCACAAGTGTTTTACTCCTCCCTCTACATTCAATATAACTTAACGTCATGTACCATATTTGTACACTATCAACCAATAGATTGTTAGACACAACGCAGATAAAAATATTTGCAGTGTCGACCCACGTTAAGCTTTTTTTACTTATATATTGTGTACGAAACTCATTAAACATTAAGGCGTCTACAAGATGGCATGGAATTCAGAGCTGTTTGACTTCAAGATTATCAAATATCATAGAAATAGATATTTCGTAGAATGTCAAAAATCATATCTTAAAGGCTATAATTAGTGAGTTAAAAATTCCAAAATCGACAGTGTATTTTGTAATTAAGAAATGGAAAGTGATTGTTAGAATGAACTTTATTTTGTAGACACTTGAAAGAAAGAGACCCACATGTTATGTCCCCATGAATTTGGAAAAATTACATCAAACCGATGGCCCACATATTATAAAAATTTAAACAAGCATTCGAAACCATTTCGAAAAACTCGAACTGTTAGGACGACAACCCAATCTGCCGTGTTGCGACGTCTACCATGGATTGTAACTTGAATCTGTTGAACTGACTTTTCCAGAGTCCAAATTTGAATCCTATAAAACACTCCTAGAATAAGATGAATAACTGAGATAAGGGATTTAATTAACCGTTAAACGAACTTACATGCCTTCTCGAAATCAAATGAAAACATACCGATGTCCAGATTTCAAAAACTTAAGAAAAGCGGAGCCGTGAAGATTTAGGATGTTTTGCTGAATAAAACACCTTTTACTATTCTTAAAAGGAACAAACGAATATATTTAAGTTTGTATTGTTAATAAATCGTTTACGTGTTTCTCAAAGTATTGTGGTTTGAGTTGTAGTACCATTAAGAGCGAATGCACTAGAATCAGTTTATTGTACTAGTATAAGAATAAGAAATCATAAAAAGTAACTATATATTTTAAATATTTTTAAGGTACAAGTTCATAAAGTATTCTACGTTTGGGAGATTCACTTAGAAGATTGAGTTATGTATTTAAAATTTTTATTAATGCTTATATTTTCCTATCTGATCCCAGAAGCATTTCATTTCTTAATAAAAGCTACATTTAAAACCATAGTACTATTAGTTTCCAGAAACAATGCTATGACTTTTAAGATTTTAAAATTTAAACTGTTAACAGTACGGATTTTTTTCTACCCATGATGTGCTTTTCCTGCTCTTAAAAAATAAAAATTCTTCAAAATGCTTAGTTTTTCTAAGTCTATAGGACTTACTTAGATATCTGGGAAAACAATCATTACTATCGTATTAGAAAATGAAACTACAATCTGAAACAAAATGGTTTTTTGACAAGAGACATAAGGAAAAAGGCGTTGATATTTTAAATCTGGATTTCCTTAAATATTTGATTAATATAACGAATAATAAGAAACTGAAGAATTTTATGATTTATTTTTCTGTTATTTCGTAACAAAATTTAAGGTTTCCTTTTACATTTTACTTAAGGAATTATTATTGAAACTTTCATAATAAAATTTCAAGAACGTTTTTAAATATTCTTTTTAATTTTTCGCTGGTTTTAAAATTCTTTCTTGATCTGAAACCAATGGATTTAGTTTGAAATCAACTGAATTGATTACTTCACCATAAACGACGGTTCAACAATTTTTTTTACATTACTTTGTTGTGAAACACGCATACATTATAATAAAACATAATGTTGTAACAATGTCATGTGTCATTAAGTCATGGAATGTATGCAATAATGGAAGTTACTTACTGACGCATTTTTGTTCAAATGAGTTTAAGACTATGTGGTTCTTATAAATTTGTGTATCACAAGGAAAGAAATTTTTACAGATATATTGCCTTATAAGAATTAAATGTGACATGCAATTTAAAAAAAGTCCAGATTTCTAATTACTTTTGCAGAATTTATTAGTAAATTGCATCTTTTTAAGACCAATGAACTAGTCATGCATAGAATTTTATTAAAAAAAAATTTTCAATTTAAAAAAACTTAAATTTGTTTTTCGTATTAATTTCGTAATAATTGAATTAATCGTAAAATGCAAGTGACTTTGATTAAATATCATTTATTGTAGATGCTATACTAAAGAATTTTATGTACTTAAACACATTTTAACGACACTATTTATCATTATCATTTGTCGTAAATTGCATGTAGCATTTTGCGAATAAGTAATATATTTCCATGTTGGATTCTATCTCGTAATGTTTTTTCCTATTTATTTTAAAATGTTATAGATGATAACATGGGTTTTATGAAAAGATAATTGATAAAGAAATAATAAATAACAGAATATGATAGTCATCAAAATATTTACAAGAGTGAAATTAATTTCGATTAAACTTTAGCATTAAATAAGATTGTCTGTTCAGTGATAAGTACTTTTTACAATTAGATGTTTTATATTAGCAGGATTCATTAACATCCCAGATAGCAAACGATGGTCCTCAGGATGTTCGGAGAACGTCCTCTTACGTCCACCTGGACGTAAGAGGACGTCCGATAGGGGTCCAGCGACGTCTTACGGACATAATACGCACGTCCCAATGTCCGGAAGTAACACGTACGTAGGTCGTCCCATAGACCTCCGAGACGGACGTGATTTGGCACATATTGGACGTGATTTGGCACATATTGGACG
>JAPDSC010006150.1:0-24056 GCA_026290005.1 Latrodectus geometricus
AATGAACGAATAAAAAGTGTAAATACTGTATAGGAAAAGTACTTTTAATATGGTGTATGCCCCCCCCCTTTTCCTGAGAAGCAATACATCATATGCTGCAATCTGTGATATTCTCAATTGTGTGATCTTTCAATTTTGTCTGAAGTACGAGCCATTGCTCTTCTGAAGCAATTGAAATTGTGACTAGGTACTGGGAAGAGATGATGAAAACAGCTATACATCGTCCTAGAGCTTTCCTAAAAAGTTCAATTGTTTTAAGGTCCAGTGATCGATTTGGCCATAGCATACACTCAATTGCTTCCTGCTCAAGATAGGCATGTATGGTGAGAGCCTTGTTGTGATCTCATATTATCATCCTGTTACATGAAAACATAAGCTATTGCATAAGGGGTCACATAATGATTCCAGGATGTCATCTCTATAGGTGAGAGCATTAGCATTTTCATGGGAAAAGACATGGAGGTCTTTACATGCACCCAAAAAGAGAGATGCCACTAGAAACACAAACACCATATGATCCAAATGGATCACTTTCACTAATGTTTGATGTATCAAAATGAGTTCCACGTTCTTTCGAAATGAAAAATGGACCTACTATCACTTTTGAGCCTAAACCTGGATTCATCTGTAAAAAGAACAGCCCTCCGTTGATCACGGGTCCAGTGGACATGTTGACATTCCTATTGCAAATGCTCCCACCAATGATATGATGTAAATAGGATGCAAATAACTGGTCACTTTGCATAAAGGCTACATTTGTGTAGTTTTCAAAGCATGGCTGATTTAGATACCAACTTTCCAGAGCTTGCAGCAAGGTTTTATCCGAGTTTAGCCGGAATTGCCGTTCTATTGTGCCCATGGTAGTGCATGGCCATCCTTGGTTGAACCTTCTGGATGTCTAATCTGTGGTTAGATATTGTTGTCAAAGTCTATGAATCACAGACAGACTTACATTCAGCCATTTTTATATGACTTTGTCCTGCCTGTAGTCTCCTAATAGCTTGTCATCGAAATTGTTCGGTCAAATGATACCTGGAGGTCATTGTTACAATTCCGCTATATGAGATCTCTGATACACTTCTACAATTATTACTTTGCTCAGAAATATTCAGTTTTATGCTCCTTGTGCTTATGATATATTCCAATAGCAGCACCACTCTTTTGCATATTGTCATATTATTCAGCTCATTTTACTTACCAACATACTCAAATTTCAATGAGATTGGCTTATTTTTGGGAGAATTATCACTATTTTTGTGATTTTTTTCTTAAATTATGGCAACCAGTGTATAATTCTTCTTTAAATTATCATAAAGTTATCTCTCTCTTACTACATTAAAATTTTTCCTAACATATCAGTTAAGTCATTGGAATATTCTCTATTATTTAAGAAAAAATAGAACTTAAAAAAATACATATTAATTAAATGCAATTAATAATTAAAAAAAAACTTATCCAAATAAGTATGCAGAGATGAAAATTTAGAATATATTTCAAGTACAAAAATCTATAGAAATCAACATGACTTCATTTTTAGTGAAAGAAAAAAAGAATGCATGAAAAATCACTTTTTCCTTATCCTTCTCACATTGGTTTTAGAAAAATAGTCTTCATATGGTCTTTTATCCTGCCATATTTTTAATTGACAGTATCTTAAAAGTGCCACATTTTAAAATTTTTGATATTCTGTAGCAATCAGCTGTGTGTCTGTCGTTCACTTAAATTTTTTTATCAATAGAGGCAACTTAAGCGAATGGTATATAAATAGTTTGTAATTTTGCTGTATTTATTTGTACAAAACTTATGCACAAAGTTATATAATAGGTATTTCATAAATTAATGTGTATTTCTTTAGTAAATATTGTATTTGATGATATTTCTTAAATGCATAAAAAAAAAAAAAAAAAAAAAAATTGGTGAGCATACATAGTGGAACATGGCATTTATATAACAAATAATTCACAACACAATGACCAAAAGCTCTTTTAAAGCATTTTAACATCCGTTGTTTGAATAACATTCCCTTTTCCTAAATAGTGGGTTCTGTTCACATGTTACAAGGTAGAAAACTTGAAAGACTCCCAAGCAACCCCACTCTGATGGATGTATATTCAGAAAGCAGAAATGCAGCAATTCTCTTTCTTTGTTCAACAATGGCTTGAATCCAACCTGAGAACTTATGCTTTGAAAAGAATTGTATTACTATTAGGCCACAATGAGCATTAGATTTCGATTTCTAAAAAGAATTAGTTCCTGGGAAATATTTTTGCACTGCAATGTATCAATATCATTGTGTAAATGAATGAATGCCAAATGCGACTACATATTACTTTCATTAATAATGCATGGCAGTGTTTATTGTTAATTAGAAATGAGGTTTTTAATTATGACAAAAATACCTCCTAGTGGTGACATTTATATTTATTTTAAGACTCAGATTTATTTTGGAAGTCTTAATCCCATGTTCTGTTATGCCAAATTTTATTAGATTTTGATCAATACATTATTCACTAAAGAGATCTCACATTGATCAATTTGTATTTATAAAAGCAGTAGTTTAAGCTAGATTTTATTAATATACAGTTATACAGTATTTAAATAAATAAATAATTGAGGCAATATGTTTCATCGATTCTGTTGGAAATATAAATTATATATGAACACAAATCTTTGTACTATTGCCCATTGTGTATTAATTTATTTTAAAACTGTTAGTTACATATTTAGTGAAATAAATGTACACAATTTTTTAATCTGTTTAATTTTTGACTTCTTGATTTTTCATTTGTAGAAAATATACCTTTAAATTTATATGATTTGCATAATATATTAAATAAATTTGAAATTTAATATTTAAATACTTCATCTAAGAAATAACATTGACTTATTATTCCAGATTCAAATGGTCCCCCCCCCCCTTATCCTATTTTGAATTTTCTATTTTCTTTTTCATATATCTTTCTGTTTTCATACATCCAAAACTCAAGTGTTATTTTGATTTTAACCATATAACTTTTATCTTAAATCACATTTGTGTGTTTTTAATTTTAATTATTAGTACTATTACATAATAGAAGTCTATAAATAATCATTAAGAAAGGATTTTTAGTGGCCACGAAACTCCCTAATTTTTTGACTTTGTAGTAGCATCTATAAAATAGATTCTGGTTAACAATAATTTTATCCAAACCTTCAAACATAAAAGTAAACTGTAATTGATTAAAGATTAATTATCTGTTTTTATGTAAATGAAGTTTCATATTTAATCTTATTTATGAAAAGAAAGCTCAAGTAGGTGTTTTGTATTTTAATATCATAGAAGGTTATTTTTATTCTATTTTTTTTTTCGGATAAATATGAGTTTTTAACATCTAAAAACTCCTATTTTATTTCTGTTGCAAATTCTAATGCATTAATTTGTGGTAAATCAAAATGATCTAGCACAAATATAAGTTGAAGATATTGGATGATAATAATTAAAACGATCCTGCTCTGATCCCTTTAGAATTTATTCTTCCTGCCAAATTTTGATGAAACTTGGTGCATCCATTATACATACTATAGGGAAAGATTTCTGTATTATAAAACTAATCTAATCTTTGTCCACAAAATGACAATTTTCGAAAATTCAATATACAATTTTGTTAAACCTAAAGAGATTTATAATCTGAACTAGAAAATTCTTATCTTTATCATTGATAATTATGCATCTTCAGAAGAAAGTTCTTAACTTATAAAGCTGCTTTATCAGCATAGCAGCATTAACTTAGATGCACTGCATGGCTATTGTTATTCAAATTGTTTATGAAAAGGGCCATTGTTGAAGAATGACTTAAAGAGACCAGAGGCTTGACTGTACTGCCAAGAAGACTGTTAGTAAATGTAAATGAAATTGTCAAAGGAGTTGCCACTGTTTTTATTAAAAAAAACCTAAATTCTTTACCAAGTGCTTGATCGTTACCTTATGAGCTATGATTCCTTAATTGCTAGTATGAAAAATTTCTGTTTATAAAAGAGTATCCATATAATACCCCTATGGCTCAAATGCTACAACTTTAAAATCACCAAGCATGTTCAGATTTTGCTTACCGATTTTTAATGATAATTGTTGTTAATAATGCATGCTCTTAAAAATTCTGTGGTCAGATTAGAAGACTTTTTACGTAGAACTGGGAATCAGAACTGTTTGCATGAGAAGTACTTCACTTTCTGATGACCTGTACTACTGAATATATTTGCATTATGTGACTGCATGAGTTAGATTTACTGCTAATTTTAACTTCTGACCATTTTTATTTGAAACTTTCACGCCTCAGAGTCCTGAAACATGAATGGCTCTCATGAATGCACAGTATATTGAATAGCTTTGATAGCACATCATTCCTGCTTTACAGGAATTTGTTGATTGCATGCCTTCGTGCAAGATTGAGCAACTCCCCACATTGTGTGCCAAGTCAAAGAACTGCTTTGTTTTAATTTTACCAAAAATTGTATGATATTCAGACCTTTACCTAATTCCTTGCTTCCTTGTTTACCCAAATTAATCCTTTTGCTTTTGTAAAGTTTCCTGAAAGATCATGTTTGTGGAGAAAAAAATTAGGACTCTAACCTCAATTGAAAGCCAACATTTATGCCAAATTGCTTTTTTATTATTTTTTATTTATTTATTTTTATAATGAGATATGATGAATACAAGGTTATGTGTTTTTAGCATATAATTTATGTTAATGGAGTACATCTTGAACACATTCTGTAATTTTTAATGCCTCTGATAGATTTTTGACCTTTTTCAGGCATCACTATTCCCCTTTACAATGAAGAGTTAGATAATTTTTTCTTTGCAGAAATGTTTTCCCCAAGATCTATGTAGCATATACCACATTTTATCAAAATCTGATGGGCAGAATAGATGATAAAAGGATCTGAATAAAGAGACTTTAATTATAACTATCGTATTTTCTAGATCAATTATGTGTATTTGTAATAGATGATCTAAAATATTTAGTGTTTTTATTACAAAACACAACTTTAGCTTGCTATGATGTGATTCATTTAATGAATCTTTTACCAGTTGCTGCATTTTTCATTGTTTTTGAATTTTTTTTTTTTTTTTTTTTTTTTTTTTTTAAAGAGAAAGATGTTACTTTCAAGTAAGTAATTTTTTCTATGCTATTTTTTTCTTTTTTAAAAAAGACCAAAACGGCTTTAAAAAAGCTTCCAATAGCTTAATTCAAAGATTGGTTCATGTTGTTGTTAAAAGCATTTTGTACTATTGAAATATTCCCAGCATAATATTGTTTTCTATACCTGGAAAGAAAAAAGTTGGCTGCAAGAAAAAGTAGGCACAAACATGTCTGCCATTTGCAACAACCACCTTTCCTATTTATTCTTTTGGGGGTTTAATTAGGAGATGACTATGAAAACAGGGATATTTCTAAGATGTAATTTTGAATTAAAGGTAAAAGAAGTAAGATACCCTCCTCATGTCTCTTAAAAAAGTGCATTTTCTTTGTGTAGTTATGACAAATTTTAGATTTGCAATAGGTCATGATTATCTTTATGAATTCCTGCATTAATTAATACTCTTGTCTGCGTCTTGTATTTCTTGGGTTCACTTAGGTAGGAGCATTTTATATTTGCTAAACTGTAATGCTCTTTCTTTTATGACTTTTATTCTTAACTTTACTACAGCTAAATATTATTGAACTCCTGAAGGATTCATATCAGATGTTACTGTCTGACATTGGAAAAAAAATATATAATTTTTATAAGCTAAACTAGAGCAAACTAATCTCAAAATGGTAAATCTTCAAGTGTTGCTCAATATATATGCACTGAATTAAAAAGAGCTTTCTATATTTCTTCAACAAAGATGCAGCATTGTAATCTCATGTATTCATTACTGTTTATTAATTTGTGGATGAAACATTACTTGCAGCATTTTTTTTGCAATTTGTATAGTGTACTAAACAGTAATTGGTGCCTACTAAAGGAAATCATAATATCAGGCGTACTAATCTTTCTATGGGATGATTTTAAAACCTAAGAGTGGATTAAAAAAACTTCTTTCATGGTAACGAGCACATGTTGAGGAACGAGGAAATTAGAGTCCTAGATCATAGGGAACTGTCTAAATCATTTATAGTGGCCTTAAAGACAAAGGACACTTATTACTGGAACCTGCCATCGGGCTGAAATGACTCAATTAATTCAAACCAGATCACTTGTTCTGGACTCAGTGATGTAGCAGCTGTTAACTCTGCTAAAAAAAACTTTCTCACTTTGTTTGTCTGTCAAAACTCTATTGGGTGTCTTGTCTCAGACTAATGGCATGCCAAAGTATGTCATAAGATTTTAAAAAAAAATCAAACCAGATTTGAAGTCTTGAATGGTGCACTTTTCAGAAATCTGTTGTGACATATTCCATAATCTTTAATTAGGATCTTCGAGATTTATCTGGAAGCATCAGAAGCTATAAAAATAGCAAATTACAATGCCAATATAGCCTTGGATTAAGGAATTTTTTAAATTCTTCTGGACCTAAATCATAAAGGCCAAAAACATGACGTAGATGGAAGTAGGCCAGAAGATGAGACTAATGGCTTTCACTGTCCTTATAAAAGCAGGAGATTTACGTATGTAAATCTCCTACTTCTAAGTAAGGACAGTGAAATACTTAACACTGAAGATCTGAAATCAGATACTTGTTCTGAATCAAACCTTCTACCTAGCTCTCCTATGTCTATTAGCAATTTAGAATAGGCTACTTGTGGTTACACTATGAGTGGTGTTTCGTTTTAGTTTTTTTAGGTGCCACAATGATAATCATTAAAGTATTACAAATTAATCTTTATCAGCTTCAGCAATTTTTAGCAAGAAGACGACTCGAGGGAGATTTACATATTATTAATTCAGAAGCCATGGACTCACTGCTGTTCCTTTTTAGTCTACATGTTCATGTTTTTAAAATCTTTTATGATAAATGCTGCTTGCAACCAAAAATCTTAATTGCATTGCTCTTAGTAATAAGTTGAATACCCTTATTTTGGTTAATTAGATTTTTGGCACGAAATGCCACAGTGCAGAGGTGCCCGGTTCCAATTAAACCCAACTAGACGATAATTGTGTTGTAAAAATATCTTGTCCACTGGAAGGAATAAAAGGTGAAATCATCTTTGCCTGCATATCTTCTTTTTGAAGATAAAGACTCATTTAATATGCAGACTGCTAGTCTTTTAGATCAGCGTTTCCCAACCTTTTTTGGCCAAGGCACACTTGTCGCGGGGGAAAAAATGACGAGGCACACCACCATTAGAAAATGTTAAAAAAATTAACTCTGTGCCTATATTGACTATAATAAAGTAATTCTCTTGAATAGGAATCAAATAAGCATAAAGAAAGTATTTTATAATTACTTTATTATGAAATATTAAGTAAACAGAATAGTGAAAAATCATAAAATACTTTCAGTGCGAAATCTGGGCCTGTTTGGCTGAACACAAAGCTGATATTCTGGCTGGAATCGAAAGAAAGACACACGCGTAGCTCTTCGTCAACAGTTCTCAGTCTCTCTCTGTATTTGGTTTTCATAGCAATCATGCTTGAAAAGCTAATCTCACACAGATATGTAGTGGAAAAAGGGAGCAATGTCAAAATAGCTTTGTTTGCCAGAAGGGGGAACTCCTTGGCAATATCCAACCAAAAACTGTCTAAAGGTAGATCTGCAAATCTTAGCTTGCAACCACGATTTTGTCTCAGTTCAATTAGTTCCTCCTGCTCCTGTAAAGTCATTTCCTTTCCAAAAACTGATGCTGAGCTATAAGGGTCCCTAACCCAGTCAAGGCATTCAGTGGAAACTGAAGAGAAATAAAATGATAACTTCTCCTCAAGAGTTTTTAAATGCTTAACTATTATCTCACACAGTGCAGCAGTGTGAACACCTTGCCATTGCATGGTGAGTGTGTCATGGTGAGTTGACGGGAAAAGTTATAGCGGGCGAACAGCACCGTGACACCCAGACCCGGCGGCACACCACGGTGCTTCAGACGGCACACTGGTGTGCCGCGGAACAGCGGTTGGGAACCACTGTTTTAGATCATGGCAATTGGAGTAAAAAATTCATCATAGGATGTGATGCAAATTCTCACTACACTAAGTGGATTAATAGTGACTGCAACAAACATGATAAAGGTCTTTTAGAATACATTTTATTTTATACTCTTATTCTTAATAAAGGTAATGAACCTATTTTTATTACAGTAAACAAAAGAGAAATCATTGATCTTATTTTATGTTACAGTATGAGGTTATCTTTAGTAATGATTAGAAAATGTCAGATTAAATAAACGAACCTGACCTCCTCTATGTATTACTTTTTCTGTTTCACAAATTAATAGGCTAGATATGGTAAGTAGTAACAAAGACCCGGAAATCCTGGTCAAAGAAGGTGACATTGGTAAATTATCTATGGTAGCTGATTTGGATTTGGCTAATGAGTTGCAACATGTTATTCTCCAAGTTTACCATGAAAATTGTATTATCAGTAATGCTTGTTCCACAAAATTGGTTTCTTGGTGATAGAATCAGGCAATTACATAGGCAATGTAAAAATGTCATTATTAGAGCTAAGAAAAATGGTAAGTGGCAGAAGTACAAATTGGTACTGACCATTTATAAGAAAGCTATCAAGAATTCTAAAAAGAATTCCTGCATTGATATTAATACTATGTCTGCTACTCCAAGACTTGTTAAAATAATGCATAAAGACTTGAACTGCTGCCTTAACACCCTTAAAGTAATGAATGGATTTTAGAATCAGTGGGGAAAAACCCTGTGTGCACTTGATTTAGATTTCACTTTACAGTTTCCAAAGAATTAAATGGAATTTCCACCCTAACATTCTATAAATTTAACTGTGGTAAAAATAAATTTGCCAAAAAATTATAACTTATGATAAAACAAAATGGACCATAATAGCAATTATGGGTAGTAGTGTACCAGCTCTTGAAGTACAATGCCTTACTCCAATACTTTCTAAAAATTTTCGAAGCATGCATAACTACCTTTGTCACATACCTTTTGCTTGGAGGCATATAAAAGTAATTTTTATTCCTAAAATAGAAAAAAATAATTTCTATGAAATTAAATATTTTAGACTTATAAGCTTAACATCTTTTATATTAAACACAATTGGAAAGCTTATGCATAAATATTCCAGAGAAGTTTGTTTTGTGGATAAAACAATTCTAACTCTTAATATGCTTATCAGGTAATTTGACTGGTATTGTGGTCTACAATCTATGCTTACTTTTTGGTCTAATTAGCCCTAGTGTGCAAAAAATGACCGTTGGACAACAAGCAAACGAAATCTATCCTTCCTTTTGGAGAATGACTTAAATGTTAAAGAAATTGCTTGTTATTTTCTTAATTTTGAAGGTGTTTATGATACATACTAATTGAAACCATTCTGCAATCTCTTGTTACAAAGATGATTAATGACACTACCTGTTTCTGGATTAAACTGCTACTTGTTAACAGATATGTCAGCAACTTTTTAGGAGAAAATATGATCTTCCAAACTAAAGCTGGATGCTCATAGGAAAAAGGCTCTTTTACCCATCTATTGTAGATTCTCTTCTGGAGGCATTTATCATATCTGTCATAGCTAATATTGGTTATGCAAATTATCTAGTTATCATCAGATGTAAATTTGATGCAATTATCTCTAGTATCATGCCCAACAGCATCAAATGAGCTGAAACTTGATAGAACAATAAAGGTCTTTCTGTAAATCTGTAAAAAATCACTGATTGCCTTTGTAAAAAAAATTAATCTGAAAAGAATAAAGTTTTTGGTTAAAAATTAATTCGCTCCAAAAAATGTATGTAATTCTTATTTGACATCAATTCAAATCGGAATAAGCATTTTAACTTTTGTATTGACAGATAAAAACAAAAACTTTCTGAGTAGTTAGAAATGCATTTGGGATTAAATCCCAAAGCTATTCATTAGAATTACATTATAATCATTTGTCTCATCGTTACCCGATTCAACGGTCTAGGACAAGAAATAAAATTGCTAAGGCAGATTAAACAAAACTTCAAAGGTTGTTTTGTTTAACTATCGCTAGATGTATTACAATTCATTTCTGCTCTTGAACTTTTACTTGGTTATGCATCTTCTTTATGTGCGTATTGAAGCAGTAGCTATAACTTGCATGTAAAAGTGCAGTTTAATAGAACCATTACTCTAGATTTTTGTCTTATGGAAACTTAAGTGCTGACACAAATAGTCGTCTTTTCATAACTATCATTACTGAATGTGTGGTCACCTTAAGTCATCTTAATGTGGGTGTCTGATAATGAGATAGCTAATGGGCAAGCAAGGACTATGCCAATAACTGATTTTGTTGGTCTGGAGTCCAGCATTAGAACTCGTCAAAAGCAATGTTATTTGATCTCTTTAGAAAATAGTTTTTTTTAACTGATGTAACACCTATCATCGAAGAAAAGCAAAGCTATTAAATAGTACCTATCAGCCTGAAAGATTAAAGCTCAGTAGAGGCTTCTAACTTGATATTGCCACTTTAAAGGAATATTATTATAAATGGGAATATATTCTTACTTGCTAAGATTGTGTACATATGGATGAAAGATCATTAAATATTCTCTGCAAATGTGGAGCTTTTTCTGCTTACAGATGTGCACAGCGGGTTAACATTTGATTGAACTTCGGATGCTGCAGGATATTCCTGTTAAATTCTCGCAGACTTTTGCTTCAGCTACTGGTCTTTTTAAATAAGGAATTTCTTTTTAGGCTACCATACTATAGACCTTTGATCGTAGCTCTTGGTTCTCTTACTATATACTCTTAAAAGAATGTATCATAATGTTATCTCGCATATAGGTCATTAGATGGATCTGTTACTGTAGTATTTATCTTTTCTATGTAATAGATTTTCTACAACAGAGCAGCAATCTTATCTAATATCATAATTTTAAAGTCATTGCACACATTATTTGTGTCATTAATAATGCATCTTTTTTTAGTTGTTTTACTCAGTTAGTGTTGAACAAGTATATTCAATGCTTCTTTCATGATTCCAGTCTTATCAAAATAAAATTTTTAAATTGTATTCTCTACATTGATTTAGAAAGCTAATTTTACCTTTTTTTGAAAGGTGTTCAATAATTTTATTGAAAAGTACTATCATCCTTTATATTTTTTCTGTAAATGCTTTCATGACTGAATGATATATTTTATTTTAGAAATTTTCACCTTGGACAGTAATCATTGTTAAAAACATGTTATTTTGGATAATGGTATATTTATTTTTGTAGGCATGAAACTAGTTAGTTTTTTGTATTATGCGGTAACATTTTTAATCATGCTTTAAGAAGTGCTTTTTCTATGATAATTTAGATGAAATGCTAGTGTATTATCAATTAAAGACACCATATTAGGTAGAAAAAGCTTATCAATTCATCTGATGATAGAGTTCACTTGAGATCAAAGTTGCTAATGCATTTAGTTGATGTCACATGGGGCTCAACTCAAGATGTTTTGTGTATAGCCTGTAAATGTTATGTTGGAACTGTTGAAGTGAGGTTTTATAACTGCCTCTTATTCAGATAGAAATAGGCTTAAAATTTCTAAAGGCGTTTAATCACTGGAAGGGGGCAAATCAACCCCTATAGTTGCAGTGAAACCTCAGGCAGATTCGGAACCATTGAGCGAAAGAACAGCCCAAAACTATGTTGAAAAGATCTTAAGAAGGAACAACTTCTTAAATTATTATAAACTTCAAATGAGAGATTAAAAACCCATAAGTCTTTCCTTTCAACAGTTCATAATCTTTGACATTTACGATATTCCTACACACAACTGTCAAGTGTTTCCACAAGAATTTGATCCCATTATGAGTCTAGTAACGTTAGAGAGCGACCTGGATCTTGTTTGGTATGTTAGTAAATAGTTTTCCATACAGAGTGATTTAAAAATGCTGCTCATTGTAGATAAACTCTTGATAAATGGCATCCTATGTTCACAGATGTCTCAGCAGAAGATAGTGTTGAAAACGCTGGTGCTTGAGCCTATTCAAGTGCTTTCAATATTAGTTGTCCTGTAGGGAAGTATTGTGACAATTTTGACGGCAATTCATTTGCAGGCGATAAATTGTAAACTTGTTCTGAACACAATATTGCATTTCTTATCGACTCTCGAGCTATTTTGTCACTTACAAATTCAAGGCATTATGAAAACGCAACAATTCTTGTAGAATAAAGCTAATTGAATTCAAGTAGTCTAGGAAAAGCATCCCTGCCATTGGGACACTTTTGGAAATGAGCAGGTTGATAGACTTGCTAAAGCGTGATCTCTCATTCCACAACTTGACCCTCTTCTGCGTGACACCAAAAGAATCATTTACGGTAAATTAAAAATAATAATAAAGCCTCTCCTAATATAGTGATGTAACTATGGGTAAGAAGTGGGGCGCCTTGATCAAAAGTGGTAGAATCCTTAACTAAGCAACTGTAACACTACTTTGATCTGTTTGAGTTGCTTGCTTTTGTTTGTTTATTCGACATGACTATTTGCAAGAGTATTTATATCTTATTGGAGTTAAGGAATCGCCTTGTTGTCCTCTGTGCCACCAGGAGGATATGGAAGTTGATTACCTCAGGCATTGTCCATTGTTTTAAAGTGTCGTGACAATTCTACGCACGCTCATTTTCAATCTTTTTATGCTTCCTCATCACTTTATTGGGCTGCTTATCAACTAATGGAAGAAGTGCAAAAACTTTTTTTTAAAAAAAAAAATTACTATAAATGAAAGAGTATGGCCTACAGTGCTTTTCGAAGTGGTCCTGGGTTCGATCCCAGCTCCTGTTAAACAACAAGATATTGTTGCTTTCTGTATGCTCAACTTATCCGTCTGTTTGATTATTATTCCAGGAGGCAAAAGCATCACAAGATGTGCAATGCTTTTCCATTAGGTTATTTGCTACAGAATGTTAAATATTAACTAAAAATTAAAACATTTTATAGTTGATTTTGGAATTAAATAAATAGCATTTCAAATCATAATTATTTAATAAAAATTTATCACATTCCGAAATTAATTAGATAAAAATTTAGTAAAGCCCTAAAAATCTTGTTTGCCAATTATTACGCTTGAAAGAATCAGTTAACTTCTATGTTAAGGGTAGTACTAGATAAAAATCTATTGGAAATTATAAGTGTAAATTAATTGAAAATATTTTTTATCATTTTTTAATTGCTATTTTTAAACTTATCAAGTTAGTTTTTTTTCATAATTATTAAATATTTATGGCTCCCAACATTTTAACAACAATGAATGAATTTTATCATTTTATTTGACTTCACGTGAAATATCGAAAGAAGATTCATCAGTTCATCATACTTTACAGAAGTTCCAAGCAAACTTCTGTAAAGGAAGTTAAATCTGCAAAATGAATGAAGATATATTCATCGTACAGGTGAAAAATGTGCTCCAAACGTAAAATACTTTTCGATTGGAGAAAAGTACAGATTTCCTAATATAAGCTTTTTTATGTACTCTATAACGTATAGTCCTACTGTACACAGTAGGTATGAGATACAAAATAAATATTTTATAAATATAAATTACATAAAAATAATATTGAAAAGAAATTGTTAAAATTGTGTTTTTGTTATTTATTTACAAACACCCACGAAATCAAACCCATAAACTGTTGAACTGAAATGAGAGAAGTAACTATCGGCAAGAGGCATTATGGAAAGTAACCCATTTATACCTTATGATCGCATTAGATAGCTTATTCCTTAGATATGAAAATACTTCAACGTTTTTGTTACATAGTTTATTCGGACTATCAAAAGTAATTTGTTGTTTGCTGGGTCAAAATAGATAGCCCCTGTGAGAATCGTAATATCATTTTGAAATGGACAGAGGTGCAGCTTCTGCGGTGAAAAATTAAAAACTATTATTTCCTGATACCAAATTTAATGAACTAACGTGAGGAACAGCATTAATGTAGATACGAATCCATCTGTAAATATGTTATTTATTGTTGGTTCGCTGTATTTAAAGAATAATTCAAGAGGAAATTAAAAATTGTGAAAACTAATAAAACCATTTAGGAAAATAAAATATGTAAATATATAAAAAGTGAAGTCCTGTATATAATTTCAAATCTTTCCATTTATTTTTCACGATATTCAATTCAATATCTTGTGTGTTCGATTCTCACCCCGGAGAGGATATTTGTAATATTTTAGAATCCACTTAAAATTATATGTTCCAAATGAATTAGCGTTTATGTGAAATAAATAACCATTTTCAGCTGTGTGAAATGAAATACATAGCAAAGACCCTGCCGATTATAGCTTAAAATATATATATATATATAAGCTTTATTTACTTAACGTATGTCATTATAATTTATATTATATGTTAGTTTTTTTTTTAGAAATTAATGTGTTTTGGATTTTTAAGCAATTTTTCAATATTGGCTAATTTAGAAAAAAAAAATTTTTTTTTTCGGAAGTCTTGTTGCAATTTTGGTGTTTCTAGGAATTGCAATTCCTAGAACCATCAGAATACAATATTTTATTCAAATTTATTGAAGAGAGTATTCACCAATTGAAAAATTAAAAACATTAGTAACATAATTTTCCATTCCTTATTTAAAATATTTTCAAAGTGAATTATTCAGTTTAAAAACTTAAAATAAATAATTATTTTGAAAACATTTTCTCTTTTAAACTTAAGTCTTTAAAAAAAATTTTAGAGAATAAATTTATTAAAGGAAAATGTTATTATGTTAATGGAATTTTTTAACTATAAATTTATGCACAAAAAATAAATAAATAGCAATGAAAATTGCGAATAATGTACTCACTCCGGTGAAGACAGTGAAGATTTATAATTTCGTCACATTTTACTTGGAAAATTCTATCTGTTACGAAAAGTGGAATCCATTTTGCAATATTACCACATAAATTAAAATACTTACGTTCACTGAGTCCAAAATATCATGCATAAGACTTTTTATTTATTTATTTATTATAGAAAAAGTCTGCATCACAAAATTATCTAATTGAATTTAGAGGATCAATTGAATATCTTTAAAAGAAAAATGAAACTCGGGTAATGATTATAGTCACTGAGTGTGATGCTTTTTTTTTTAAGTGATTTGGTATTTTAGGACTTAAAAGCTGTTAAACTATTTTGTCAGGAAATGAATTACGAATATATGCGAAAATAAGTTTATCTTTTTATATATTTGTTGTAAAAAAAATTTGAATACATTTTTATCAACGTACAGTTTATAATAATAAAAAGGAAACTTTCAGAAAATATTATTCATTGCTTACTGAAATAATTGGCTTACTTCGTTATAAGTATTGTATTAAGTAACTGTCTAAATTATAGTAATTATATTATAATACAACATTAACTAAATGCCCCCCTTAAAAAATAAAAAAAAAAGACAAAAGCATTTAATATAAATTTTCGAAAAAAAAAAATTTTTCTTTTCCTGATAATGTGTATGAAACAGCACACTTCTATTCTGTTCGTTCCATTGCATGCATGTATATTTGCATCACTTGATAAATGTTCTATTCCTTCAAATCAAGTACTGATCTTCAAAATGTTTTCCCAATAAAAATTAGCCCCTCTTGAAAAAACCAACTTTTTTTCACGAAAATAAGAATAAAAATATTATTTATCTTAAACATTTTAGTTGTTAATTTCAAAATATCCAACCATAATTTTAGAAATAGTTTAACATCTGTGCAGCTGTTTATTTTGGTAATATGTGTTAGATTTTTTCTGATTGGCACACACACACACATATGAATATATATATTTCGGTTGCTTTTTTTTTTTTCTAAATCCTATCTCTAAGTCCCAATGCCAGATAATGACTAAAATTAAATCCCAAATTTTCACTTAATTTTGTTCCATATTCTCTGACATACAATGATATTTAAAATCAGAAATATCTTTCTGTCGTGCGATTTCCCATGTCAAGAGTTTTGTTCACAGCGCACCACTTTTTTTTTTTTTTTTTTTATGTCGTTGCAATAAGTTCTACATAAAGTATGCCTCTTTCTTTTTATCCCATTGCGATATGTATGCCATCATTCCTCATGTCATTGCAACATTCGTGCGCGTTACAATTCTTCCCATGTTATTGTAACACACACACAGTTGTACATATAATGCATAACTCTTCCCAGCACACGTTTTATTGTACAAATTGTAGGACATTTTCGGATCAGTATTTACTTATTAATATACAAATTGAATAAGGGTTTGTCACAAAATGTGATTTTTTTTGTAGTGGTATAGATGTCACTAGTACTGCTCTTGTAACGCTCTAAGAAATATTAAAGTGATGAATTCTGTCATTTGAAATCTTCTTTCGTTTATGGAATTGCTCATTAGAGTGCATTTCGTGATTGGCTGTGTAAAAGACAGCTGTCATTAGAAGCACACTCTTCTAGATATACATAAAATGCCTCAATTTTCTGAATCTGTAGGAGTGATGCAAATGCTTCTAGTCATTATGATTTAAGGAACAATGAAGTCGACGTGCTGGCAGTTGATTGGTTAGCCCTCTGGCTGACAATAATAATTTGATTCGATTCCTATCTCTGTGTGCAACTTGCAGTGTGATTCGAAATTAAGCTGTAGGTAATACTTTAATTAGCTCTTGTGTGTGAAAACTGACCGACCCACAAAAGGCAAGGATTTTTAACTCTAATAATCAAGAACATAGATCCCACGATCATCTGTGTACAAAAATGAGCTCATCTAATTGTAAAAATATGTACCTAAAACTCTTCCCATGTTGCAATAGTTGTAGACCATAATATGCCACTCTCCGTGGCTTTACAACAGTTTGCACGCAATGTATCTCTTGCTGTACTCTCACATTCGTGTACATGTATTCAAATTAAGTGAATTTTTAAATAATTAGTTAATACTTTTTATCAGCTTGTTACAACTTGAGTTAATACTCATTAACTTGAACACGCTAATTAATTCCCTTGTTTTCTGGCGAAGCTGCCAGCCGAGTAATTAGTACTCTGCCTTCAGTTCGACAAAGTGAATTCGAATCGACTTTCACTGTGAGTGTGGATGTTTGTAGCAGTTCGGAGTTAACAAAAATTATCATGATAAATTATTTTTTCAATTACATTAAATATTTTATGTCTTGGTGAACTAATAAGATACCTTGATTCATATTAAATTACTAGAGATTCATCATACCATTAAGACACCTTTCCTAAGAGTTTAGATATGTTTGATGCATAAATCTTAAAATCTCTTCATATTTTACGAAATATAATTATATGTTATTTTAGAATATAATATATATGCTTTAGATGAGAGATATTTTGAGAAAAGATCTAAACATACATTTTTCGCTCTCCGTTACGAAAAAAACTTCCCGTCTGCTTGAAAATAGTTTTGATTAAAGCTTAATAACTGTACCAAATATTGTTGAGCCCGTTTTGTGACATTTTTAAAGTACAAAAACTTAAATTTAAAATATAATATTTTAATATTGCTTGGTTGAGTGTGTTAAAAAACATTTATACAATCAAATAATAGCTTTTAAAAAAAATCTTGCAAGCTATATATTTTGCAAGTTGCAGCAGGAAATTAAATATTTATATTTCCTATCCTCGGTTATATCAATTCATTCAACTTCTCACTCATGTTTCTGTCTTTATAAAAAGTGCTTGATAATGAATAGCAAAAAGATTCTTCCTAAAATAAAATGCCAACATATCTTCGAGTGGAATTTCATTGTAAAGTGTTTAACAAGAAATTTCTCATGGCAGAAATTTTATTGCAACGACATTCTTAAATTTAAGGAAAAACAATTATAAAATATTAGTTTATTTTATGCTGCACACACTATGCTCAAATTAAACTTCAGTAAAAATATACCAAAATAATTAACTTCTTGGTAGGGGATGGCAATTAGCATAGTATTATGTATTGAAATCTGGTTTCATAACTGTCATTTACCAAATCGGCGCTCAGATGTTCAGTTTAGTAGCTCGTGTTCAAGGCAACTGCCACGTACTTGAATCTTTGCAGTGGTTCGAAATCATCTCAATTCTTAAGTTCCAATCGAAATAGCTCTCCTATCTGAAATGTGATTGTGAGAAATATTGTCAGCTAATGAATTTACATAACAGAATTGCATTCTTCAATGTGGAAGGTTTCATATTCGATAACTATGAGCAATAGGATATTTGATGCAGTTTAAAGGACAGCCGAAAACTATAGAAAAACATTTGAATATTCTTCTGTTAGGACTATTCCCAAACAGTGAGTGATATTTACGAATCGTAAAAGAAAACTTGGGAAATTACCATGCACTTACCGTGATAAACGAGTGAAAAATAAAAATTATGCAGCTACCGCGTGCTCTACAATGGTGGGCATTGATTCTAACTTTCCACTCAAGTGAATATGGTCATTAAATCACGGTAGTATATCAAAGTGAGACTATGAAATAGACATTTCGTGATGCGCTTGCTTGAAAACTTTCTGAGTTCTCTCCTTTGTGATACAGTTTATGAAGAGTATAATATAAATGGAATGGGGTGGATATTTAAAAAAGAAAACATACTGTAATATCCAACCTTTTTAAACTACCCATTAAGCGCGGTAAAATGCTAAAAAAATTTTAATGTA
The DNA here is from genome assembly GCA_026290005.1 of Latrodectus geometricus. Taxonomy (NCBI): domain Eukaryota; kingdom Metazoa; phylum Arthropoda; class Arachnida; order Araneae; family Theridiidae; genus Latrodectus; species Latrodectus geometricus. The sequence continues at coordinate 18,731 of JAPDSC010006150.1, forward strand.
TATTGAGTATAATAATCCTATTTTATCAACTAAGTTGTTAGTTTTGGAATCAAGATTAACTGCACTTCCTTCGTCATTGTTTACTGTTTCTAAAGATGGTTGACGCTGCCATAATGATATCACAGCTAGACTAAACTTCTGTTGTAAAATGAGCAAACTTTTATCATTTTATTGTTTTACAATGAAAAGTCGTGGTTGGTATATATCCTGAAGCGTTGGCCATTCATCATTGACATGGTTAAGTAGTTCCTTCTCTATAGAAACGCGTTGTGCATTTGAGATTGTATAAAACAATTATACAAATATTTCGAACATTTTTATATACACACATTCAAGTATCAAAAACCCCAGTGCAATGGTCTAATATTGAATAAGCCGTATGAGCATTCAGACGTGCCACAACATGGCATGGACTTCAGTACTGTCTGGAGGTAATTAACTCTACGAATCCACCAGGATATCCTAAAGTCTCAGTCAGGGACTCGAGAACTTTTCTAAAGGGCTTATCAAAGCATCTTCTCAGGAATGTTCATGACTAGATTTATATATAAGTAGCGTTTATAGAAGCGTTTGAAATCAAAAAGCTGGTTGGTTGGGTTTTATGGCGCAAGGTCCAAAGAAGACAAGCTGCGCCAAATCAAACCGCTGATTTTGGAGCCAATCTCTGAAGCCTGCTAGAATTGTCGGGATGGACATGAAGGAATATAGGTTACCAGGCAAGATATCTGTGCTTCTATCATCTTATAGTACCTAGTGTTTCAGCAGATGTAGATATGTCAGCTGCACATAAGCAATGCATTTATTTTTTTTTTATTAACATGTAGGGTCCATAAATTCCTGAAGTGTTCTCTATATGCCCCATTCACCTGATAAAGTTGGAGACGAAACTTATAAGACCCAAGCAGCGTGTTTCCAATCATCCAATAGCGAGGCCGGGCCCAAGCGATGTGAAGTTTATGCCGTGTTATCAACAATGTTATACGTATAGGTTTTTGGTTCAGAGACCCATATCAACAATGAACAGTTTGGACGCTGGCATTTATTCATACTCTAGAAGTGAAAACTGTTGCAATTTGAGGAATCATTTGTTGCACGCTTCAGAACTATCGATAGTCATCAATGTCAGTTCAAGGTCTTTTTCCCGATAAATCTGTGCGACAGACCGTGTAGTGAACAGCCAAACGGCTGAAAACCGTTGTAAAGCATTTTGATATCTACCGCATATATTGCCATTCGGAAGGATTCTTCATCGATAGTGGGCTGTATTCACTTGTCGCAGAACCGGAAAACTCAAAAGCATCCACCACGACTATTGTGTATGCAGAAACACGACATCTCCCGCTATTCCATAATGCCTGAGATCGGAACATTATGGTCGGAAGAGCACAATCCTATCATATAGCCAAGATACGCCCACGATTCGTTCTTGTGGATAATCGATACACTTGAATGAAGAAAATCCAAATTTCAGCACTACTTCCATTATCTTTTAACTTTCGTGCACCGACTGTGTATATATATATATTAGGTTTGCTTGCGGCCCCATGTTACACAAGTCGTCAAAGCCGCACTCCAAAAGCTCGAGTGTGAGGTCTTTCAACATCCGCCTTGTTCCGACCGATTACCATCTTTTCCCTCCTTGTCAAACCATATGAAAGGCGATGCCTTCGATAACAAAGAGACTCAACAAACAAACAAAGAGACTTCTTACAAACTGACTCAACAACTTCTTTGACACCAGATCAGGCGATGATTAGCGGAACGTCATTAACAAATTGGTCGAGAGGTAGGAAAAGGTTGTAAACAGCAATGGCGAATAATTAATTAACTTATTGATATAATTATTGTTTTTTGTTTTAAGTCTTTGGTAAAAACGCTACGAACTTATTCCCCAACCTAATATTAGGTTGGAGAAAAAGTTATCCATTATATTTTCGGTAGACGTCTGTAGTGATCGCTATCACGTGAGGTATCTATCAAACAATTTCAAATTTATGCTCGTTGGAAAGGTGACATTTGACACTAAAATATTCTCTTGCAGTTTTTTGTTTGATTAATTCAGTTATGAGTACAAGGTTTTAAAATTAGAAGACAACAAACAGAAAATTCGATACATTTTAGTTTTTCTTTTATAATGGCGAAAATGCTAACCAGGTGGCTAAAATTGTGAAAGGTGTTTATCGTCCTATATATGACTGTAACAACCAGTTACGCACAATTTTGGTTTCGTCGATTCCGTTTGGGTATTTGGATACTAAAGATGCACCTCGCATGGATGCAACATCGTCGAGAATGTCTATAAAATATCAAAAATTATCGAACTTCACAGCATGTCAGCAGTCATAGCTTCGCACAAGACCTAAAAATCTACATGAAAACTGTTTTAAACCTTTTTACAAAGCGAATCTGAAAGAAGTTACAAAAAGTTCACGTAAAAATAATGGATTTCTTTTCCTCCAACCTAATATATATATATATATATATATATATATATATATATATATATATATAATGACCCTAAATACTGAATTAAGAAATATTATAAATAAAAGTATTGTAAATTTAGACATACAGAAAATATTATATAACCATAAGGAAATTCTAAAAATCTTCCTTCATTGATATTGATAAAATTGCTTTTAAGGTGTTTATTCAATTCCTATAGAAATTTTCCCTCAGTGGAAATGGTTTTTTTGTAATAAATTTAATAAATATAAAAACTTTAAAGACATTAATATATCACTGTACGAAACTTCAAAAAAAGTTTTCTTACGATTCCAGTTGATAAAGCATCAAATAATTTTGCATTTTTCTTAAAATTTCTTACACATTAGTATTTACCTCACAAATTCCATAAAATATTCACTTAAATATCGATACATTACATGTGAATGTAATAGATAAATTTGGCAATTTGTTTTCATTTTATTTAAACACCATTTTAAGTAATATTATTAATTCACAGAATACTTGAATAGTTAAAAATAATAAAGCAATTATTATTGATTTTGTTTCTTATAATAAAATCAATATTTCATCATGCGACTTTAAAGATCTTTTCACAAATATCCAAATCGATAAACTCTTTGATAACGCTATGTTTTATTTTTATGAAAATGATCAATAATTAAATAATGACTTAAATTATTAGAAAAATCATTATACATTTTGCATATACAATAATTTTATTTTTTATGAAAAACTTTATATACAGATCCATAACATCCCTCAGAGTTTAAAATTTTCTACAATGTTAGCTAATTTGTTTTTACATTTTTATGAAAAAATCTTTTATTATTCATATGCTTTTTACTTAGATATATTGACGATTTCATAATTTTTAATTTTTTCGCAATTTGATAAAGTTCATAAAGACATTCATTAAGAACAGTAAAATTAATTAAAATAATAATAATTTAAAAACTGAATTTTTAGATATTTTAACTATAGAAAATTATACTTATACTGGTATTTTTAACAAAACAGATTATTTTAAAGTAAACAAATTAATTTTATGGTATTCATTTTTAATAAAATTTATGAAAATATTATTTTTAATCAATTAAATAGAATCTATATAATTTGTAATAATTTAAATAGCATCAAAAAATAAATTAATAGACTACAAAATATTATACTTTCAATAATGGTGTTCCAATTAATTTTTTAAACACTATTTGGAAAATATATCTTGGCTCATAAGAGTGAGAAGTAAGACAGTTATATACTACAGAAGGGTCACCCAAGCATTGAAAGTCTTATAAGAAGCTTGAAATGCCAATAGTGTTTGTACTTAGTATTTCAATTTATATATTTATTTTACTTCTATATTTGCAAATTTCCAGATTTTAAATTTAATATCTTATCTTGGTAGCTATGAATTTGTTTTTATTCGCATTTGGAATTTGACATTTTGACAATGATTAATTTGACATTTTCTTTATTTATTTCTTCAATTTAAAACTTTTTCGGTATGGCTTTGTGGTGTTATATCTTGATTTAGACATTAGTTCCAGCCACTGTAGAAAAGCCATACTTCTTAAATGTGGTCAACAGCCCCTGATGAAGTTGGCCATATTGGTATTTAAATTAATTTATTGTAAAATTTTCAATTTTTATTTTATCTATATATTAATTTAAATATAACTCAAATTTTAAAATTTATGTTGTAAATTACACTTTGAATACATACTGGTTATATGTTCTATTTTTTTGCTATATTTAAATTTGTTCCAAATATTAAACAGTTTTCGAATATATATAACAACTTTTAAAATTACAAATCCCTATAGCAATAACCGAACTAACAGTTTTGGCCAACAAGTGTTTTTTTTAATGATATATAGATTGTTGTCTTTTTCAATGTATTATTAATTAATTACAATTCTCCATTATTTGCATGTGCATGCCTATATTAGTTTTTTTTTCTGATAGTTGTTTACGCGTTACATAAATTAAAAAGAACAAATCAGTGTAGTTAAATAAAAAAAATTACATTGTTTTTATACATTATTTTGTAACATGTTTTCTAAGTATACCATTTCGTTTAATTATTTTTATTTAGAAAATAAATAATTTCATGGTAAGCAATGTAACTTAATTTTTTTGACAGATTTGAGGAAAAAATTTAAGATGTTTCTCTTCAAGTTTGATGTTGCACAGCTACAACATTTTATTTTCTTGACGTTCTTGTAATACATTTTTGGCTTAGCATTTCCTGCATTTTTAAATACACACTTTTTCTTAAAATATTTAAGCTTAAAATTTATTAAAAATTTTTTGAATAATTTTGCAAAATGCAATTTATTAAACTAAGGATGAATATCAGTTAGTTGGATGCCCAAGATCCTGCAACTGAATGATTTAAATCTAGAGTCAATCATCAATATCCAATCAAATTATAGCACTCAAAGTGCTTTTTGCTACATAAAGAAATAGCTATTCATAAGTAGTAAACGGTTTTCACTGGAAAACATTCTTTTATAAATGAGTTTTGATTTGTATGTAAATCAACAACTAGATTTTCTTATTTAAATAATATCGTTAAAAAATATCGTTTTGATGCTACCATCTTCACAATATTGTTTTTATAATTGTATGTATCAAAATAAAATTTAAATTTTACTTTGATACAGACAATTGGCTATAATCTAAAAGAGAAAAGATTTTTCCTTGAGAAGAAATTTTTAGTTTTTTTAAGGCCTTTTAATCTGACAATACCTTGGTAAGGCCTTTTACTCTACTACACACACTGATTTGTTGCACACATACAAATCAATGTGTGTGTATATATATATATATATATATATATATATATATATATATA
>JAPDSC010006151.1:2177-17693 GCA_026290005.1 Latrodectus geometricus
ATAATTTTTACAGCCATGCATGATCATAAATTAAGTATACTATTTAATTTTAACTCTAAAAAATTGTTTTCTTCTTCTATAAAGTAAAAGCTATTAAGAAATTTTGGCATTCGGTAATTAAAAGTGAAAAAAAAATTCTTCGGTCATTATCGAGCATTTTGTCAAAAGTCACAGAACAGGTGGGTTTGACTTTTCGAGAGATATTAACGTTTTAGGATAAATATTTTTTAATGTCCAATAATTTAACTCCCTCTCTCTGTATTCATTAGAGAATCTCAGCATTAATTAGTTTGGAAGCAATTAGATTTTTAATGATTTCCCATTTCATTCCTTGAGAATATATGATTTAGAAAGTTTTTAAGGAGAAACTTCAGCTGTAGATTAATTTGGATGGTTAAACGTGAAATAATTACTCCATACATCATTAACATACTTCAAACTATTTACAAACTTTTTGGAATAAAATAAGAAAAGTTACGTCATTGAAACTCTGAAATTCCATGATAACTAACACAACAAAATATTATAATTAACCAAAAAATATAATATTTCTAAGTTTTGAAAAAATCAATTTGTTGAAATACTAGATCACCATTAAAAACATATCTACACATACTTTAATACGATTTTTACAACAATCTGAAATATTATGTATTAAAGATGAATTTGCAACAGAACTCTTGGAAAAAAAGATCAACTTCTCTAAGTTTTAAACCTAATTTATAATATAGACACTAATAATTCAAAGTTTCTGTATGTTTTTGAAACATATTAAGAGTTAATCTAAGATACATTTATATAAATATGACGAAATTAATATATTTATCACTTCAACTAAGTTGGCTAATTTACATAATCAAAACAAATTTCATAATTAATGTTTAGTATATTGTTTCTCATAACATGGTATTAACTTAAATTAATAACATTAAATACAGTAAAACTTTAAATTGCTGAATTTTTTTACTCATTTAATATGTTTTAGTTGGGCTATTATGTAGAGGCCATAATGTTTAATTTTTCTTTAATCTATACCACTTAACAATTGTTATTTATCTTCTATATATATATGTAACATTATTTAAAACAGAATTATCTTGCACATTTGAGTTTTTCACTTATAGTCTATGAGATTTTGAGCTTTAAGCTTTTCTTTGAATTGTTTGAAAGTGCAATTGCTGAATCTATTAATGTTAATTTAAATGCATGTTGTAACAATATAGTGAATATTTACATTTCGAAGTTACGTTTTTCAATTTTCTTCACGTTTTTAGTTTCTATTTTTTTTTACTTTTTCTTTTATTATTTTCAGGTTTTATTTATTCAGATTCCATTGTCATAGTTATTTCTAGAACTCACTTTACCTCTTTCGCTCATTTACATTTATCTCCTTGTCTTAATCTAAAAAGCATTTATTACCCTTCAAGTCAATTATCAAAATTATGAGTTTTAAATAGACTTAAAAGTCTTCTCATACTTTTAACAGGCACACGAGATATTTTTCACTTGATATTAGATATTTAAATCATTAACATAAGCTTTTCCATAGTTTTTTACAATTCATTTTCATCATTTTTCACAACAGCCCTCCAAATAAATTTCCTTTACAATCTCATTCAACGTCTTTCTGCGATTTCAAATATTATTGCATTAATACATATGTATTATTGATTTAATAATACAGATTGAAACTCTTGTTTTAAAATCTTGTCTTCTTTGGTAATATATATTATTACATCATTAATGATAATTCTATTTATTTAGTTCCTCTTTCAATGCGAAGGCAGAACATATATTCTTCAACCCTTAACACATTCTCATTATCAGCAAACATCTTTCTGTGAGGTATTTTTAAAAGTAAAATAAGATATCTTGAGTTATAATGTGGCATTATTGTATATCTTATAGCTATATAAAAATATGTGACTATCGTATTTAAAAACATATTTAAAAACAACCATGTTACTCATTCTTTGACTCCAAATATTTTGTCTATTCGGATTTTAGAAAAATTTTCAAAATTACCGAAATAATAGTTTTTAAAGTATTTCTCAAACTTCAATACAATTTTGTTGGTAAATGATCTAATTATTAAGTGTCTCAAGTTATTCAATTCTTGTAATCTGTCTTTACAATTTGAGAAAATTAATGTAGTGATGAGCACATCAATTATGTATAGTGATGCGACATTTTGTAGAATGGTTATGTCATTATGCTATTCGTTTTCCCTTTAATAGTAAATCAATTAACTAAATTTGTTTTCCACATTTGTAGCTTGATTCATTAGTCCAACTTCACATACATACTACAAATGAGAAAGGTATTAATTTTTCATTTTATATTGTGTTTTCCTTGTATAAAAGTAAGACAATCTTCAAATATTCAGACATAAATTTTCACGCTTTAATATGTCAACACATTACAAGCATATTTCATAAAAAAATAAAGTTATAGAAATTATTATGTTATTACCAATTTTACGCAATTTAAGTTTCTTTACCGTTCGTGTGTGTGGGATATGTTAATCATCTTGACACTTAGTTAATTTGTGTCGAACCAATAGGTAAATTAAAACACCACTATGACTAATTTTTTTTCATAGTGGTGGTCCAATGTAAATTCATCTTTGTCTTTTTGTAGTTGCATTATTTATCATTGATTATCACTTTTGTATGAATGACACAAAATACAGAATTATAGGTGATAATGGTTTGTTTTTGTGTTTTACATATTAAAAAAACTTTCTGTGAAATTCTTAAAAATTGAAATAAGAACAAATGGATGTTCAATGCGAATTGCAGACATTAGAATAATTATTCAAAATTCAAATTTAAATTAATAGGAGCTCACAGTTTGACAATGTTTTCAATCATTCAAAATCCTTGTCTAAAATTTATTTCATGCAACCAATTAAGCGGAAATGAGAATGACATCACTGTTAGAATAAAATATTTCATATTTTCAGTGAATCTTTAATTATGTATAAATGTTTCTTACTTGTGCAATATTCGTATGTTAACAAAATAGGAATGGACAATGACAGATAAATATACGTTATATTTTATAAATATGCATAAATTGATCCTATAATATTATGTGATGTCAATTATATTAGCACTTAATCCACAATATGTGTCTAAATTTCTTTATGGAAATAATTATTGATTAAAAGTGTAAAAAAACTGCCAAGGAAATAATTTTTTTAATTCAAGTAATTTTCTTATATGACATAAATTAAGTTTGATCGTCATATACTTTCAAATTTAGTGTCTAATTTATGGTTTAAATTTATCATATAGCATATGCATTTCACAAACGAATATTCTATGATTATGAAAAATTGCCTTTCCTTGTCATTTATAGTTATTCAAAATAAGTTGTATAGTTTATGATATAAGAAATAATATATCGCTCGAAGAATTCTCCTATTTGCAAATATTGTAACCTTTTTAAAATGCTTTAAAAGGATTTTTTCTCCATAATCAATAACATTTTTTTTACCTTTCAATTTATTGGAAACAAGGTGATATGATTAATATTAATTCTTTTAATTTTAAATAAAAACTTTAATTGTTAACATGTAAATTACATTCAAATGAAGTGCTATTAGAATTTATGCAAATTTACTGCTTTTAAATTAACGAAATGAAACCAAATTGCTACACGTACTATGTTTCAGGAAATATAAAAATTTTTCTTGGTGTTTTTTAGCTTGAGATCTATTTTAAACTGATCCTCCAGTGTTTCTCAGCATTCATTAATTACTCTATTAAAGACACAATGATTAGCTGATGAATATGAGCATTAAGATGATTAATCAATTTTGAACTTTTGTATACTAATTTATATAATATAAATCATACAAGGATTTATAGGAATAAGCACATTATGGATATAAGGAAATAATTCATGTTATATTTACATTTTTTTAACATATAGATTCATTAGTATAAGAATTTAATGTGCAAAATGAGCTTTCTTTGCATTTTCTAATAAAACTTCGGCAAAATTTCATTGTTTCTGAAGCATAAATAATATAATAGTACCAGAACAATTGGCATGGATAATTACTAATCACACATTGTTTATCTATTAGTATTTATTTATAATCAAAAAACACATTCCCTGCATTTCTTCTCTATTTATTAATATAAGTTTCATTAGAGAGAGATCTAAACATAAGAAAAATAATCTTTTTAATGACATAAAAGGAAAATAATTGCCAAATGAAGAATTATGTCTCCTTACTAACAATTTCTGTATCAGTTTTCATTTATTTCTTATTTTCCTCCTTTATGGTCGAAATCATCGCTTTGAAAGAAAAAAGCAAGGAAAATCTATAAATACCATAGGCAGTAGAATTGAAAGTTCTTATGAGATCATTAAGTCTTATAGATCATTAGCTACAAAGTTCAAGTCATTTTATATCTATTAATACAGTCTGAAGTCTTCAAATGAAGAAACATCTTTAACTATAACTATAATTATGGTTTTTACTTTTTGGCCATTAATACTCAGATAATATTGGAATAAATTGATGTTAAATATTATTATTTATAAATGACAAAAGTCAAATCATAAGAGAGATATTTTTTCCTTTATGAAAAATCTTATAATTTAATACTAAATATGACATCTATATATTAAATTAATAGTATATATTATTTATAGTAAAATATGGCATCTGTTTATAAGTTAAAACAATATTTTTTGAATAAAGTATTTTAAATGTAGCATTTTCAAATCTTATTTTAAATTAATCAAGATTATTTAAAATTACTTTAAAAGCATTAATTATTTTATTTAAATGCGTTTTGAAAATTTCAAGGCAAATTTACATAAATTTTATAAGTTCTCTTAAATAAAATTTGATTTGGTAAATGAGAGATTGAGTTAACTGATCAAGCATTTATATAAGCGATTAATTAGAAATGAATGCACTTATAGAACATTTTACACTTATATCTTTGAAAGACAAATACACTTTCAAATTGCACATTTTTGGAACAACTATAAAAAATAACCATAATCACAAAAAACATCACGAAATTCAGATTTCATTTAGTATGAATTAAAAATCAAAAAAGCGAGTAATATTATTAACCTTCAATAAATATTTTTATACTCATGAATGGATATGAGTATAAAATGGACTGGACAATCTGGAATAACCTACTCTCCATTTAATCTCATAAGACAAACCAGAAAGTGATGGATGAAAAATCTATAAGAAGCATGAAAAATCATGAAGCTCAATAAGATGAAGAAAAGTAGTCCCCAATCTCTTGCCCAATGACCTCAAACGTGATTGAGGTCAGCATTCTCCGGTCATCCTAATAAGAATAGATGACCACGTCTCTCTCTTTCACAACACACAATCAAACTGCCAGAAAGATATAATGGAATAAGATATTGAGTTCAGGAAAATGAATTTGCTTTGACTAAATTCTAGCCATTTATTATATCTTAAATTACTTTGCAAATTAATCATAAATGTTCCAAAATTTAGGTTTAAATACATGAATATTTTATGAGTGAATTAAATACAGCTTGCAAAAATACAAAGACAGTATGTAGCAACCATATTGCAATCTTACAAATTTTTATCAAACATATTTACTACGATGTTGAAAATAATAATATAGAGAGTGAATATTTTTATCACAAACATTTTACAATTATTAGAAGCATAAATTGATTATAACAATTATATTAGTAATTAGAATAAATTAAAGTTACTGTGATGTGTATAAGTTTAACTTTGCTCATCAATAACTATACATTGATACATGAGAAATGATATGAAATGAAAATAATATAATAAAATATGTAATATCTCTAAAAGGAAAAAAAGTTTTAGAAATATTCATTAACATTTTTAATTTAAGCACTACAACTGATAAATAATCAAAAAGTGTCTCTCTTTCTATACTTTGGTTCATAAAAATGTTATAAATAATTAAAATTTTCTTTAAAAATACATTGCCATTGGTAAAATTAATCATTAAAGTTATGTTTACGAGATGTATGTATTACATCAAATAATTTTTACTTTCTAATAGCAGTAAAATGAAGAATTGATTTTAAGTTATTATTAAATTAAATTTAAGTAATTTAAGATAAAATAAGTGACTGTGAAAGCACAACGCAGTGAATATTTAGAGAAATATGTGGTAGGTGTCATACATGGAGTTGTGAAAATCAAGCTAAATTTTACTAATCATACAGTGTGAGACAAGGTAGTGTGTGAGCGTCTCTTCCTGGATTAAAATGCAAGAAAAGATTTACTGTTCTTAACGAAAGATAAAAAGAATCCAGAAAATCATACTTAAAATATAACTAAATATCAACTATAAAAAGCTGTAAAATGTGAGCATTCGTAGCAGTGAAAAGCTGAGTACAAATTTATATCTTATTTAAGAACAAAAAGGCGAGAATAATGAAAAGGCATTACTTGCAGTGTAAAAATTTTGACCCCCCCCCCTTAAGAAAGCTAAAATATATAATAATAAGAATAAGGTGTTTCTCCAATGAAGCTTAGCAAATTCAAAACAGTGATGTAAAAAATGTAAGACGATGGTGATTAAAAAAAAGATATCCATTTAACATAGAATATATGATTACTTTTTCACACTTTCGACACAAGTGTATTGAATCATTATATAAAATAACTATGTGTCAAATGAGTGTGACCGATGCAAAGTCTGTATAATATAATGTAACACATCTATGTGGTATAATGTTCCAAGTCTGAAAAAAGACTTTATACGAAAACATTTATATGAAACGTACTTGCCTACTCCAGCAATTATGCAAAATAGAATCAATTTAGTCTGATATAGAATGCCTAATATCGGACTGCTTGATTAATGGGGTCCTTAATACTTTAGCAGTGATATCAGCTAATTCATTTCTGGCAATAAAAACATGACTAGGTACCCTAAAAAAATAAATAGAAATAAAAAAAAACATTATCAGACATTTATTTTAGAAAAAACCCAAGAGTCTATTAATCACAGGATAGAAATGCGTAGGAAAATTAGCTGCTTCCCAGCGCTCACACTATCAGTGTAAATACGGAATTTTTTACTCGTGAGTATCTAATAATGGGGAGAACTCTCAGAATGGCACCAACTTTACAAGTCTAAAAAAACAGCCAAACTAACAGAAAAACAGATTATAACTATACACAATACTGCAATAAACAATACAATGATGGGATTAATATCGCAAGATATATGGGAAGCAAACTGAGAATTAAAAATACCTTCCTTGCACTATTAGAAATATAGATCTTAAAAATTATTTTTCTGTAGAAAAAAAGTAAAAATCACTTTTCTGTAGAGAGAGTCCTCTTTTAAAGAGAATTTGATGACGCTGAATTTCAAGATAATTCTAATAAAGACAATTAATTCTAATGAAAGTTAATGTTGATCAGACTAAAATAAGCAGGTTCATTGAAGAATTCAATTTCAATAGAAGACATGTCAGTACATTCACTGTACACTTCTTGAGTCAACAGTGGTTGGAAAACGGAAATATGTTAGACTCCAGATGTATGTCTCTTTAGATTTGATTATTATGCAGCAAACCACATCCACTAAATTTAAAGTATGAAAAAAAGCAGATGAGTTTACAATTTTGAAATAAAGTCAAAATAGATTTTATCGATTGCACATTTGAATATCCAACTTTCAATAGAAAACTTAAAAACTAAATTAAATTAACTATTTAAGAATGAAATATTGTTTATAAATGTAGCTTTCATTTTTAAGAAATATATTACGTTACAAACACACACACATATAATTGTTAATAAAAAAAATTGTTCAGGCGGTTTTTCATACACAAATTGCTTTTGAACGTTATTGCCTGGTGAAAGGTTGTTGTGATGCCTCGTGTAAGAAGGAGAAATGCGTACTAGCACATTTCTGACCTTGATAAAGGTCGAATTGTAGCGTACCGGGATTGCAGTTTATCTTATCGCAGTATTGCTGCTCGCGTCGGTCGTGATCCAATGACTGTTAGCAGAATATGGAATCGATGGGTTTAGGACAGTAATACGGAACACCATGCGGGATCTCAACGGCCACCTATCACTAGCAGCCGAGAAGACAGGCATATTATCCGCATGACCGTAATGGATCGTGCAACCACGTCTCGAGCCGTGAGTCAAGAAATGGGGTCGTTTGGAAGACAACAAGTGTCTGCACGAACAGTTCGACGACGTTTGCAGCAGCATGGACTCTCAGCTCAGAGACTATGGCAGCGGCTTCCCATGACACTGCGTCATATACAAGAGCGCCTTCAATGTTGTGATCAACAACGAACCTGGGAGCACGAATGGCGAGATGTCATCTTTTCAGATGAATCCAGGCTCTGTGTACAACATCATGATGGTCGCATCCGTTATTGGCTGCATCGTGGTGAACGCACTCTGGCAGCGTGCATTCGTCCTCGTCATACTGGCCCATCACCTGGCGGGATGGTATGGGGTGCCATTGGATACACGTCTCGGTCACCTCTTGTTCGCATTGACGGTGCTTTGAGCAGTGCACGTTACATTTCTGGTGTGTTACGACCCGTGGCTGTACCCTTCATTCGAGTTCTGCGAAACCCTACCTTTCAGCAGGATAATGCTCGACCGCATGTTGCCGATATTGTACGGCCCTTCCTTGATACTGAACATGTTAGTATATTTTATTGTAAAAATTTTCAAAACAATGGTAGCCGCTTATAAAGCTAGTTACTACCACAGTTAAACATTTTGGATGATTTATCACTTCATGGAAACTATATTTTTGTTAATTAAACTATTACTTGTTTCGAGATTTTATAATTTATCGATGAATGGAATATTCCTTAAAATACTTAATTGTAATATTAGTAACTTTTAGGAAAAAATGACAATATATAGTGCTTTATAAATTACTTAAAGATTATAAAATAATAAAAATTGCATACCAAACCAGATTGTTCAGTCAAATAAATGTTCAATGAAAACAATTTTTGTTTAGCAATTTATTTGCAGAAGACAAATTACAGAGTTTCTTTTTATGTTTTAATATAACTGATTATGTTAATATTATTGATGAATTATCATCATTATCAAATTGTTGGTTTTAATGGTAATTAGAGATTTGCTTTAAAAAAGTATATTAAGTTTGAAGTAAGTGAACCAAAATCGGAAATGGGAGAAAATAAAGTTTTTGTTTGTGTGAATTAAATATCTGTACATAAAATGCCAATTTAAAAATAAATATTTCAAAATTACTTTTAAAATTTCAAAGAACATATGATTCATAAGAATAAATTTATATATATTAATATATATATATATATATAAATATTCTGGGTCTTGCAAAACAGTATAAAAGATTCATTTTTGAGATATTAGCAAATTATCCTTTGCGACAAATCAAATTAGCATACCACGTAATTGATTTAATACTGAATAACCTATAAAGTTTAGGAATCAAAAAGATTATGAACTTCAAGTTTGTGATATATCTTCATTGGTTATAAATTACTTATAACTTATGTATTCTATAAATATTTTTACTTTAGAAACATTTTAAGGCAAATTTCATATAAAATACATAAATTCTTTTCATAATTAAATCATACTGAAAGTGACTTCTTTGATTTAATAATTTCTAAGGATATAAAAGGTTAATTTTCATATATAATAGTCTTAAATTTGTTAATCATCATAATTTGTTGATCTTAAAATTGTTAATCACTAGATTGCAATATCACTTAAAGGAATTTTTTCTTTCTAAAATGGATTTATGTAAAAGATTTTTGGACTCCAAATGGAAACATGAAATGTTGTGTATTTTTGAGAATTAGTAAGTTTTTATAGAAATTATGAAAACATGAGTTTTAAAAATATTATTGTGGATATTTTTATAAACTTGACTGTTTGGAAGAAATAAAAAAGTAATATATATATATCACGTTCTGATACATAAATCTGGCAAATTTTTATTGCTTACAGAAGAAAATATTTTGGACACAAAATAATAGGTATGGAATTTTGCAGCTATTAATCTTTTTTGCAGTAATTAAAACTTTTTAATCGGTGAGATGGTATTACAGTTGATAATAATTACTATATTATTCAACAATTAATTTTTTTTGAACTATGATTACGTGATATTGAAAAACGTAGTTTATAAACTACAAAAGATGGAACATTTGGGGTGAGGTATCCAAAGTACATTGAAGTTCTGCTTTACCTTTTGCTGTAAAATGGCTTGGATGCAAGAGTTCCATCCCAGATAGTTAAAACAGGAAAATAATTGATTTTTAGAAATATACATAAGAAAACATTTTTTAAAATGGTTAATAAATTTTGTGACATGATGTAAATTATTTGGAAATAAAATAAATTCTTGTTTAGAATTATTTTTTTAATTACTTTTGAAATTACGTTCTTCATGACATTAATTTAAACGCAAAAATATCTGATATATATTATGATACAGTTAAACTAGTTCCTAAAATAAAACTCTAGCTGTTAAAATTAAGCTTTATTATAAAAAATAATGCCCTGCAATATCACATTCATTTCCAAAGAAAATAATAAATTTTGAATTTTAACTTAAGTCTGTTAAAATTTAGAATTTATTACTTCATTTTTGAAATGTATGGAATAATCTTTTTTACCCTATTTTCTTATTGCTGATAATATATTATTACTGATTATATATTTTAAACATTCATAAGGCATAGAATTAATGCAAATTGTCATTACATTAAACATTAAGTTTTCTCATAATTCAGCAACAAATGAGGCTAAAGTTTGATATTTTTACCTTAATTCATTTTAAGACAAATTTAGTAGACTGAAAAATAACAGTCTTTTCCTTTGAGTCTAATAAAACGTAAGAAAATAATTCAAAGAGACATATTCTCTTACTTTGTCCTCTGGAATTATTCTGACAGTTTATATTTCCTTTACCTCAACAATTATAACTAAACCCTTTAATTATTTCTTGTTCTCCTATCAAAATAAATAGAAAATTTTAAATAAATCAATAATGCTTTGTCATATAAATTTTAGAAATACAAAGTTTAACGTAAATATATTAAATGTTGTGAATAAATATAAACAAATTAAAATTATTAATTAAATACAAAACTAAAAAATACCTTTAACAACTTATGAATTATAAACGACTATTTTAGTTTTTTTATTCTACCAACTACTTTTTAAAACAGAAATTAGTCAAAAATTTCAATAATTATTTTGTTAACATTTGCTTAAGGTTTTAAAAAATCTAAAAGATTTTATAAATTATATTTTTAATTTTTCTTACATATTATCTAATAAACTTAAATAAAATTTTTAAATATGAAAAGTTGAATCGACAGATATATGTAATTATTTTTAAAATTTTGGGAAATTATATTTTTAATTCCTTGATGACAAAATAAGTAAAATCAGTGTGTTAAATAAAAATATTTTTATTAATACCCAAGATAAAAATGTTAAATTCAAATGCATTAATATTGTAAATCCACTTAAACTATTTTATACGCTTATGTTGCTTTTAAAAACAAAATATCTTTGTTAGAATTATTTTGTAATTTCCGACATTCAATACAAATTATTATTTTTAACATGGTTAAAGATAAATAACTTTTAACGTTGTTGAAGACAAATAGTTTTTTAAGTACATATAACTTAATAACTTTGGTCAAAGATAAATATCGTATTCAGCAAAAGAGATTTATTTTCCATTGTAAGGTAAGATAATAACAAAGAGAGGAATAAAAGATATCCATGGAGAATAAAAGACATACATGAAGTAAAAGAACTTACATATGAATTGTACAGTTGTTCTATCATCCAACATTCAATGGATTATATTGCATGAAAAATATAACTCATTGAAAAGTTCTGTATTGATCTACATTGTCTAATGCTAAGGTGATATTTTAATGTTCTAATTTATCAAATCAAATGAAAATAGTGTGAATTTATGAAAATTTAAATAGATTAAAAAATTATCTCTGTTTCTAATTAAATTAAAATAAGTGAATGAATTAAATTTTTTCTGATCGTATGATATTTAATTTTGAAAATTTGTTTAAAGAATTAAAATTTATAAATGGTAAATTTAAGCGCTTAAATTAAAATAATGAAAATTAAATAACGAGTATTTATATTGTCCTAATATTTTACTAAATAAAATGTAACTAAATTGTCTAAAAAATTTCCTTATGAAGGTTTATTACAAAATATTCAGTTCATAAATAAATATTACAAAAAGAACCACAATACGTCGAAATAAGATTCAATGGCAAAGATAGTTTCTCAATATTTAATAATAAAAGTATTTATCTAGGAGAGAATGGTTAAATATTTCTAGCATCCTAATCATAAGTTCCTTGCACTATAATTAGAATTTACGCTTTCTATTTTTTTTCTTATGTGTAAAACAATGTTTTTAGTCTTTCTCTCCTATATTCAAAAATAACGATATTTTTGCATTGCATATTAGAATAATTATCAGGTAATGGATATGTCCTGCTAAGCGTATTGAATTTTCCTTAAAGATAATATTAAACATTTAAATATGATGGGTTTGAAATTGTAATAAGTTTTAAAAATTGATTTAAGTTATACTCTATGCAGTTATTTCAACAAATCATTTTATTCCTTTTATTTTATTATTGAAATTATATTTTTCAACTTAATGTTTAAAATTATCTTGATATTTTTACATACAAAAAATGGTATTTCTATTGCACTATAATTTAATGATATAAAAAATATAAATATCTTCAAGATTTTATAAATTTTCTAAAAAGTATTTTTATTTATTGTTATCCTAAAATATAAATGTATTTGACTTAATTTCTTCATATTTCTTATAAATATAACTGTACTGTTTAACATGTATTGGAATTTAGCAGTTAACATTATATTGACATTGAATCTTGAAGTAATACATTGAATCAGGTAAGGAAAATAAATCTTATTATTCATCTGTCTCGTAAGTTTCAGTAACTAAATATTTCTCATGACAAATTCATTTGTAAATACAAAAATCTGCTTACATCAATAAACGTTTTTATGTCTTCATAATAAATTCTCAAATTTAACATTTTAGAGCAATAGATTGTAGAGCAGAATTATCGATTTTATTTGAAATAAATCTTTAACATTTATATTTACATTTCTTATAATAAAAACATTTTACTTTTCTATTTTAAAATTGCAACACAATATTTTAAAATTATTTTAAAATTTAAATATCACTATTTTAAAATATATTGCTTAAGTAGGCAATATTACATTTTAAAAAGCAATGTAATTTTAAAATGGTTTTTAGATGTAATTAAGTTTTTAAAATGTAAGATTTTAAAAGATTTTAGAATGTAATTAGTTTAAGATTTTAAGATGTAATTTTAAGATGTTTTTGAGAAATTTTATGTTTTTAGCCACGAAAATGAATTTTATAATTCATTATCTTCCCTTGTTATAAAACTATGAAAATTATAAATTTTAATTTAATCAAGCCATTTTTTTTATGTTTTTGTTTTTGCTTTGTGTCTTCTCAACTCTTACTGTATAGACAAATATTAAAAAATTAATTAATCTGAAATAATTAAATATTAATAATAATACTTAATTATTTCATTCAAATTTTACATGAACATTAATTAAACTCATTTGAAGAGCTAAGATTTGTTAATTAATGATAACTTAATTTTATTTAAATTCGCTAACACATCAATGTAATAATTTTTTTTTTCATAAAATATGATGTATACTTAAAGGTAGAACAAGATAGTTCTTCAGATTATATTATTTTATCACTAATTTGGAGTCATCCAGTACAATTAATTATACATTAGAATTAAGTACATAATATCAGCTATATATATTTAACCCTGCTTTCCAAATCATTTTCATTTTCCGTTTTGATTACCCTTTAATTTCACATTTATCTTTTAGAAGACTCAAACAAATGCAATGAAACTTACATTTTAATTTAAATGTTTCTCAATCATTCTGTTTATATGAAGAAACAGTTACCATGATAGCTTCAATGCACGGATGTAAGTAATTTCTGACATATATGTAGGACAATATCAAATAGGAAAAAAAATTAATTAAAAAAAATTGCTTGATTCTGAATGTAAATGGTTTACATTGAAGATTAAAAATGTTTGTCTATGTAAATTATGTTATTGGTTTCAATATTAGTGAGATTTATTGTTCTTTATCATATATTTTAATATTTCAAATTCAATATTAAATATAAGAATATAATGTGATGCATTTTTCTTTCACTATTTTCTCAAGTTAGTTAAAGCATGGTAGAAAATATAAATACCATTAAAATTAAAAATGTGATTTAGTATGTTTAAATTTTTGTTTTCCTAAACGTTTTTGCAAATACTCAATAAATACCTTCCATTATTTGAAGAAAATATAGAGAATTAAACATGTTTTCTTAAGTTTAAAGCCTATTTCACTAATTATAGAAACCTAAAACCAGGACAGAACTCTTTGGAACATAAGACCCCGGGTTCGAACCTAGTCCCAGTTTAACAACAAAAGATGGATTTTGCACCTCTGCATTCATCATGAACGTCTGTTGGGGATGTCCTTAAGGCAATACGGGAATCCTCATTTGTGGTACCTGAATACAATCATCAATTTATAAAATGTCATCCCGAAAGGTAATTACGCGATGGCTATTAAACTGCCTTACAAGAGACTTAGACAGTCAATCTGCTAATAGTGCAGTGTCGAAAAATCCAACTTCCCCATCTAACGTAAAAATATTATTTGCAACACATCTTAATTTAGTCGGAGCATAATGATCATCAGAGCATAATATTTGAGGTTTAATCCTCCTACGGTTGAACAAATAGTGATGGATAATACAATTATCTTCATTGCATACAAACTTGCCTAGGTATATGATTTAATGTTTTGAGGGTTTCTTTCTTTCATTTTATAAATATGTCTCATTTATTATAAAATATATCTCACTAGTTATGAAAAATCCTATTAAAAGGCAGTTGAGAGGGGGGGCTTCATAAAAGGGCTTACAATGGATATCAGCAATTAGAATGTCCACTTTGTGGTGTCAAAGCATCAAACTTATCCAAAAATTGAAATAATTTTATTATTGATTGCTCTGTTTAGTTTGAAAATATGTAGAAACATATTCTGACTAGTTCTTAATTTAATTAAACCTAACTTCTTAAAATTAATAATTTTTAATGAATGATTACTAATGTATTATATACGAATATGTTTATAAATATATCATGACGAATTAATTTTTATTATTATATAAATAGAATATTATAAAATACATCATATAAAATTCTAATACAAATAGACGTTAAATTAAAATGAACTCAAAAACTGTTCCCTGTGCAAAAAATGGCTTACTCAAAAATACTAATTATGAGTATATAAACATCTTGTAAAAAACAACCAGGTAAAATTATAATTTGAAAATTCTTATATTATATATATAT
>JAPDSC010006159.1:0-13882 GCA_026290005.1 Latrodectus geometricus
TAATAATACTTGTTATTTAATAATAATACTTGTTATTTAATATAAATACTTGTTTATTTAATTGAAACTTGTTTTATTTTATTTCATAGTTAGCCGAAGTTACGAGGCATCCCTGGGTAATAGCGTAAGTATCATTGCACATTTTTATAGTCTTCACTTCAATCTAATGGAAATGTTATTTAATAGTTATTACGGTTACTTAGTTAATTATTATTATGATTATTTAATATTTATTATTATACGTTTATTTCAGAGGGAGTAAATCAGAATTAGAATTAGAGCTTCCAATGAAAGAAGCTGTCCAGGTATGGATTTATGACACTTTTTATTTGAAACTTTCATCATTTACAAGATAGAAATTTTTTAGGAAATTATAAAATGTTTCATATTTTTATAATCTAAAATGTAGCAAATAAATCTTTTATTAAATTAAATATATTTTAGTATAAATTTATATAAAACCAAATTCAGAAATAATAGCAAAGTCATTAATAGTTCTTTCAACCTGCATTGGGTTATATGATGTTTTATCCCAATAGATCTGTTTTTGACCAATCAAATGAAAAATTACATTCGATAAAAGGGATTGTTTTGTACTTATGTATGTTTTCAATTAAAAATTATGGGGAAATTTATAAAAATTCTCGTAATCATTAGTTCTTTAATAAAATAAGTTTAAGAATCGCAGACAAAATGCACAGATTTTGATTAAAATACTTCGCAAAATAATAGTTAAAAATAATGTTTCATTTCATAAAAATATAAAAAAATTTTATGATGACGTAATCATAGATAGGGATTCTTTATTAGACTGATATGACGATACGCCTGCAAATAGAAGTGGTTTTATAAACAAAAATTTTTTTATCGGTGAATTTCTTCAGTACGTTTCTGTCTTTGTTTCGAAATATTTAACAACAAAGAATATTTGATTGATTGTAATAACCATAAAAAATTAAAATATCAAGATAAGTAGTAAATATTACATATTACACATACAAAATTTATAATGTTTTAACCACCTTATTAACCAAAAAATGCTTTTTTAATTTAAAATTAAAAAAAATAAAAATAAAAATAAAAAATAATAAATTAAAAAAAAAACATGTTTATGTTATTAAATTTTAACGAGAAGTGTGTATTCT
Organism: Latrodectus geometricus; assembly: GCA_026290005.1. Lineage (NCBI taxonomy): Eukaryota > Metazoa > Arthropoda > Arachnida > Araneae > Theridiidae > Latrodectus > Latrodectus geometricus. The sequence goes on from JAPDSC010006159.1 coordinate 1,146, forward strand.
TGAGTTTTTTTTAAGATCACAAATTTATAATCTTCTTAATGCATAAACAATAAAACAGAAAAAAAATTTGAAAAAATTTGCTAACAGTAATTTTTTGTAATTTATAACATAATATAACTAAATTTATAACCAGTTTGCTAATTTATAACATAGTAATTTGAATTTCCCGATATATTATTTATTACCGGTACTTTATCAAATTTTAAATTAATTATGTTCTATGTTTCACTTATCCATAACTTTCAAATTTATCTGTTATTTCAAAATGTTTCAAAATGTTCATAACAGGCACTGGAAAATATATATAATGTGAAGAATAATTAATTAGATGTTGATTTTGCTACAACTTACAGAAGAAAAAAAAAATGCTTAAAGCTCTGCAAAGTTGGATAAAAATGTGCATTTATATTCAATAAAAAGCAATATATTTCAACTGCACAGCAAATTCTGAAAAATTAGATTAACATATCGGAAGAATTCACTTTTGTGTAATGACATATTTACGGTCTTTGCCACAATACAGATAATACACTCTTCGCCATTTTAGAAATTGCCTCTTTAACTTGATTAAAATTGATAATACAAAGCATCTTGGTTATTTTCTTCTTTTCTAAAAAAGAGAAATCTTTATAAACTTTACAAGTAGTCTTCCATAAGATGATATAAAAATAGTGAAACCTCGAAAAATGTTCGAATTACGTAAGAAATAAATTCTCGGTAAATTTTAAATTCTAGTGCGAACATGAAGAATATTATAGATAATAAATATTTGTGCTTATAAAGAGACTATTAGAACTAAGAATTCAAAAAAAAAATAAATTTTATGAATAAAAAAAATCTTTCCCTTTATTTTAAAAAGATACATAATTCTTTAATCGAAAATTTTGAAAATTCTTTTTATTAAATGTAATATTTTTTGTTAAAACCATAATTCTATGGAAAATTGATAATTTTAAGAAATGAATTAAAATGTGGTAATTTGAAATTAAATAGTGAAATAAAAAAATTTATTGTTAAATTTTAAAATTCATTTTAAATGCATTTAAATTCATTTAAAAAACAACATAGCTGTTAAATAAGGGTATTTTAGCTAAAATATAAATAGTGTTAATGAGTGATTAAGCAATTTTAATCATTATATTGACTATAAGAACACATAATGATTGATTAAAGCCAATTATTACTTGTAACCAAATCGTGTTATGAACAAACATCGCAGATCTTTAAACCTATTTCATTTAAATAGAAAATTTAATTAGTGTTTGAAAGTAATTAATGTAAAGAGTTTTTTAATTAATTTGTTACAGCTTATAAGCACTTACATTTTGTTTTACTTCCAGACTCATATCATTCCGACAGTTGAAGATCTGGACCCAGATGTTCTGGCTAGTATGACGTCCTTAGGTTGTTTTAAAGATAAAGAAAAATTAGTTCAAGAATTATTAAATACAACGTAAGTGTGCCTTGTGTTGGACAGAAAAATGAATGATAATTTTAAATTGAATGTAAGAGAATATTTTTCAAACGAATTTTTTATTAATTTTAAAAAGATGTGATATATTAAGTTGATATTAAAACAATTTTTATCCCCTAAATTAAAAATTAGGATATTATTTTGAATGTTAATATTTGTCACATTACTCTTTAACACATTATTGTATTTTATAGATTTTTTCAATGTTTATTAACCGTTCAATAAAATAGCATTTATCTAAAAATAACACATACATGCAAAAGAAAATCAATTAATATTGATTTGGATTTACTTTTAAATGAAAATAAAGCGCGATGAATGTAACAATGTTATTGTTAACTAAGGTTATTGAATAAAACATTGTATTAGAATGTCAACATTTGGCATATTTAGTTTAGCTTTGGCGACATAGTTGCGAATATTCATAAAAAGAAACAATTTTCAAAATTTTGAATCTAATTTATGTTTTACATATAAAAAGAGATTATTCAAATAAAGATTTTAAATAAATCATTCAATGAATGAAAATTTCTTGTAGATTACAGTAGATTTATATAGAAACTTATATGGTACTTGGCAGATATAATGAAATCTCACGTTTGCTATCATTCTACAATGTGTTCATTATAAACTAAAAGGAAACAATTCATTAATTTTGCCGTAATTTTTCCTTATTAAAATAAGTTTTTTTTAGAAAAAAACTTCCGTAAAGTTTTAAGTAATTTTTAAAAAAATTTAAAATAATTTTTTAAAAGTAAATAATTAAAAAAAATTTAAAATAATTTTTTAAAAAAATTTAAAGTAATTTTTTAAAAATATTACTTTAAAAAATTACTATTATTATTAAAGTTTTATGTAATTTTTAAATTTAAGTTTTAAGTAATTTTTTAAAAAAAATTTTAAAAATTTTTTAAAAATTTTTAATTAAAAAAATTTAATTAAAAATTTAAAAAAATTAAAAATTTATTAAAAATTTAATTTAAAAATAATTAAAAATTTAAAAATTTTTAAAAAAAATTACTTAAAACTTTTTAATAAATTTCTTAAAAAATTATTTAAAACTTTAAAAAAATTATCTCAAGATTTTTAAAAAAAATTACTTAAAACTTTAATAATAACTTTAAATAATTTAATAATTAAGAGAAAATAATTTATGTGGTTTGATGTAAATAATTGAATTTTGCATTTTTTTGCATTAATGCCTCAATCATGGATAAACAAAAATATTTAATTTTATTTTACATGCATAATCCTTTAACATTTAAGAGTATACTAATACTTCACTATTTTTAGTGCATTTTGTGATTTTATTAAGTAATAAAATAATTCAATGACAAATTTTTTCAGTCAAAAAAAATTCATAAACGCAAAATTGTAAATTCTCACAGATAAGAATTTACATAATTTATGAGTTACATTAGCATGGAAATTGATTAATTTCCAAGATCCTCTTTATTAAAAAAGCTGTTTCATGTTTAATGCTATTGATTGGTTCTCTTTCGTTTACAAGTAGTTTCAATCTAAAGATAGTATAGAATGTTTAATTCCCAAATAGTAAATCATTTCGTTGGAAAAACGTTTTCCTAATATAAAAACAAAAAATCATCAACAATTTTTTACAATGATAAGAAGTTAAGCTAAAAATAATACGCGGTTAATCAAATTTGACAAAATAATCAAAAGTGAATTTTAGATTTACCGCTTAATTATTTACCGTCTTTATTTATTACAATATTTTACAATGGTAATAATCTTGATGCCATTGTTTGCATAATGCGGATCATTTAAATTAACAATCACCTTTTCCTATACCTGTTAGAATAATTCACTTACGTGCAAAATTTAATTAAAATTTTATTCTTCAAGTATATTTTACTTTTAGTGTTGACAAATTAATAACTGAATGTATTATACTTTGAATATACTATATTGTGTCCAAGAATATATTATATTTAGGGAAAATATATCAATATTTTATGAATAAAAAAAATTTCCCTATAACTGCAATATAATTCTGTTTTCAAATGAATAAAATAATTGACTTATATATTAGTCGTGATAAATTAAAATATTGATATTTCTTATTTAAGAAAGACAGCTACAAGTATGGAAGGATTTCTGGAAATATATTTATATCCTTATATCTAAAATAAAAATGTATCTAGTTGTATCAAGTTACATCATTTTGACAGTTAATTTTAACTTATTAATATTTGCATGCAACCACGCTAGATATAAAACATTTGTAATATTCATTTTAATTCTTTTCACTTACCAAAATTATTTTAAGAATATTTTTAATGAGTTAATCAATTTTGGAATCAATTAAAAATAAATATTACAATTTAAATTTAAAAATTACAAATTTTAGAAAAATCTTTTAATAACTAATTCACTTTCACTTTTAATTATGCTCAAATTATATCAATCAGTCACAATATAAATATAATAACTATAATTACGAATGTAAATATGATTAATAGTGGTGTAATAAGAAATGTGCTATTAAATGCTACGAAGATATTGAATATAATACAATATATGTAATAAGCTATTTTAAATTATTGGTTCTCTGTATCCAGTAATTTAAAATAGTAAAATATTGCAAGGGAATAATTGTATTTCTTTTCATGATTGTGAAACTTTTTTCTAAATCCATGAAGTATTTTTAAGAATAGTGCTAACATGTTTTTCATTTTCTATTTTTATTTAATTAAAATCCAAATGATGTAATTACACGTTCCATACATAGTGCAATAAAAGATTGTGGTGGCCTTGTTGGTTAGCATGTTCGTTCCCGTTATCGGAAGGAAGTGGGTTCGAATCCTGACTCAATCGAAGAACCATTGTGTTCGTTAATGCCGACTAAGGAACATTAAATATGTCTTGGTAGCAATGTCCTCCATGTGAAATGATACCTCTATGGATAGCAGACCAAGTTTGGTGGTGTTCTGCTTTGTCTCTGTTTTTGCTACGATGGACCCACTGCATGCCCCATTATATAAGGTGCCTCAACATCCGCCTCTTTTAGTGCTGAAAGGGGGAACTCCTTTATCACATAGCATTATACAACAACAACATTCTATAATAAAATATGCCTTCGTTTATGCTCATGTGACTGTAAATATATTGAATATTCTCACAGATGATTTTATGAAACTTTCTTAAGAATCTTACAATAAAATATTTGTATACTTATAATATATTTGCATACCATTCAAGCAATATTGGTAATTTACATATGTTTTTAGTAATTAAAAAATCTCCTTCTGCTTCTTCCGCTCTAGGCATAACACAGAGAAAGTAGTTTATTTCCTTCTTCTAGACCGGAAGCGACGGAAACCTGCATATGAGGATGAGACGGAAGTGATAATTAGGAATAGATCTGAATCGGGTATGTATTTCATTTTATTTTGTTTTAATAAAAGAGCGTCATAATTAATATGGCTTTGTGCTCATCGTCAGTGATGTTGTGCGGAAGTTAGAGTATGGAAAATTCCTTTCCTTTATTCAAAATTTTTAATAATAATTTCCCAATGCATCTTGGGACATATTTGAGGATTTTATCAATAGCCTAAAATCTAGCTCTAATATCAATCAGATAAAATAGGATTCTACTTAAATCACAATCAAATTATATGATTACCTCTGTACACTTACAATCTTTTATAATAGAGCAGCGTTGCTAATATTTAAAATCTTGTAATATATATGCCGCTGGCAATAAATTTAGTTAAAAATGATTTTCATTTGCTTCAAAATGTTAGACAGGAAAAAATGATGAGAATAGTTTTGTCGACCATACATCAAATTTTCAATTGTAATAGTTAATACATTCAATAGAAGTTAACCAGAATATGAATTATTATCTTTTCATCAATTTTAAACGTTGTTCATCCATAGAGCTTATTAGTTTCATCATCCATAGATTATACTTTAATTCAATGATTTTCAGAGCATTGACAATATTTCAGGTTGGGTACAAAAAGTATGTTAAATATTCCTTGGTCGCATTGTCCTCCATGTGAAATGATACCTTTGAAAATGGCAGGCCAAGTCTGGGGGTCTTCTACTTATTCCCTGCTTCTAAATTCAACATTGTAATAGTCAACGTTATCCAACACTGTAATTTGATAAATTTATCATTATATAATTGATGACTGAAAATTCAACATAATATACTGTATTTATTTAAAATATATAGCATTAAGTTTTTATCATAATATTTACTAATATAAAACTATTAATAAAATAAATCCTTCAAAAAATCACATGAAAATTAAATAGCTTTTATGAAGAAATATGTTTGTATAGAAATTGTTTGAATTATTATACTTAAAAAGCATTACATTTCATGTTTACGGGAATATTTACAGAAACTATTATTTTCATGTAAGCTAAATATTTTATTTTTCTCATCCTAAATTGATTTTTTCCCCTAAATAAATTTAATAACTTTTTCTGCCAGTTGTGTCATGTTTCAAAATAATGGACTAATTTCATTGACTCCCCAACAAAATTCTAAAAAATTTTGGTTATACATGTATATATATATTTAAAAACAATTTAACAATCATTCAATAATATATTTTTTCAAGAAATTTCGCAGTAAACACAATAAAACTTTTAAATATTTAAAGAAAAAACTTACAAAATAGAACGTGAATTAATAGCTGTAATTTTATGCTTCATAAAAAATAAAATAAAATATGTAAAAAAAATACTAATAAGATCATTTTAAAATGATTGTAAAATAATTTCGCAAATTAATTTTATGTCCAGATTTCTGAATTTTTAATGTCTAAATACAATAGATTTTTAAAGAACTTTTCCCGGAAAATTTTGTTTCAAAAAGTTCCAAGAAAACGAATTCTATCTGCGCAAATTTGCCGTAAATAGTTTCTGTTAAAATTTAAAAATTTTACGATGGTATTCATGTTGAATTTGGTCAATAACTTTAGATTCCTTCTGCTTATAATATTTTTATGGCACATGTTTTATAGATAAAATGCGCAATATACACGGTTTTATAGACTCTAAGATTTTGAAAATAACTTCAGAGTAGTATTTCAGATCTTTACGCAAAGTTTTATGATTCTCATAATTTACTCCCCTGCAAAGTAAGCAATTTTGCAGAAGTATAGGGGACTATATATATATATCATTCTCCGAAACGCATAAAAATATTTACTTTGCATCTTGTTATGTTCCAATGGAGAATTTTATATTTATTCTGCTCTTAAACTTGTGTGAAAATGTCACTCATATGCATTTTTGTCGTAAACATTTTTGTTTCTTTCTATGATTAGGTAATATTACAGATATAAATACACATAAAATATTGAAAATGCAAAAAAATGTTATGATATTCTGAAAATTATTTAATTCGTCTTCGAAATTTTAGTTTTCAACCTTTAGCAGAGCTGATATCCTAATCTTAAAAAGATATTTTTGTAACTTTTAATTAGATACAAATGAATAGTATACCAAAAATTATGAAATAGACCCCGACATAAATAATATAAGACAATTGAAAAATGTTCGCTTATGAGATAGCATCATGTTTATGAAATAAAGAAAATATCAGTTGCAATTGCTTTCTACTTGAACTAAACAAATAAATTGTTGACGTAATTGCGTGTTATATCAGGTTGGGGAAAAAGTAATCCATTATTTTTTCGGTAGACGTCAGTAGTGATCGATATCTCGTGAGGTATCTATCAAACAATTTCAGATTTATGCTCGTTGGAAAAGTGACATTTGACACTAAAATATCCTCTTGCGGTTTTTTGTTTGATTCATTCAGTTACGAGTACAAGGTTTTAAAAATGGAAGACAACAAACAGAAAATTCGATACATTTTCGTTTTTCTCTTGTAACGGCGAAAAAGATAGCCGGGTGGCTAAAATTGTGAAAGGTGTTTGTCGTCCTATATAAGACTGTAACAACCAGTTACGTACAATTTTTGTTTCGTCGATTCCGTTTGGGTATTTGGATGCTAAAGATGCACCTCGCATGGATACAACATCGTCGAGAATGTCTATAAAATATCAAAAAATTATCAAACTTGACAGCATGTCATCAGTCGTAGCTTCACACAAGACCTAAAAATTTACATGAAAGCTGTTTTAAACCTTTTTACAAAGCGAATCTGAAATAAGTTACAAAAAGTTCACGTAAAAATAATGGATTTCTTTTTCCTCAACCTAATATAATGATGAATTAATTTGACATCTAAATTTAACTAGGCGAACCCATGACACTCCAAAAAAGTGTACTGATTTATATTTTCTTATCACTACTCATGAAAAAGAAAAGTTGCCAGAGCCTCCAAGGAGATTAGACTTCTACTTGTGGGTCCGCAGACGGTATTTTATTTCCCTTCTACCACCCAAAGAAAAATCCAATGAGGCATTTCCCAATCCGCTGCCAGGAGACGTGCTTTCTAGGGGTTACTGACCAACTAAACTGTGACAGTACTATTTCCAGAACCATAGTCAGACTGAAGATTATAAGAAAATGATGTCCATCGAAGCTACAGGAGTTGTCCTCACAGCAAATAAACTGAACTCTCTCCCCACCATATGTTTGACTGCTATGCCATTTTGCCTAAGTTCTTCAGGATCCATCTCGATCCCATGCATCAACTCCTCTATTCCACGGAAGTTATTGATGGAACCAGAGCTGTCTTGGACACTTTTGGATCTTCCTGCACTACTTTACTGGACAAGATTAAAACAACATGAGATTTACCATCAATCTAGAATGAGAACAAATCGAAGGGCTTGCTTGTTTGCACTACGTTTCAGACTTTATTTTTGGAGACTGAAAAACCACTAAATAGTTAATCGCTTTGCAATTTTGAACCATGGTCAAGATGTGAGGTAGCCAAATGAGATGAGCATTGGACCCAACAGAACTTCAAACTTTTATCATGACTGATCTTTATTTGGGTCATGTATAGAACGCGCTACCATGCATTTACGAGAGCAATACCTTTTCTTTTTAGGCCACAGCGGTCACCACTTCAAATTGGTATATAATGGTAAATCACAAAAAATTATGTTGTTGCTTGATGAGCAAGGAAAGAAAATAAATGTCAGTGATAAAAAAAACTTTGAAATCCAGTAGTAGGTTGTTATTTTCTAAAATTCTTTTAGATTTTAAATATTTTAAGAAATTGGGTTTAATTTAAAGTGAACAATAACAAAATAATGTAGGCAATTATATTCTAAAGGTATGGAATGAGGTAAGCTAAGAAATATTTAATTAAAATTTTTCTTCAAAGCTTAGAATTAAATCAAAATAAGTTAGAGATGCGAATCGACAAATCCCTATGGGTGTATCCTTTGGTTTTTATAGTCAAAAGATAAGCACATCAGAAATAATATATAAGTTTTTTTTTGTTAAGATATTGAGAAAAAAGATAAAAAAAATAAAAATGCCTCATTGATAGTGTCAAATATGAATTTGAATTATAAGGAATGTCCTAACTAATCAAAATGAAGTTAATAATTCCATTATGAAAACGAAAAGTGTTTCTAGGAAAATAAGAATCAAACAATTGAAAAAATACTTACAATGAAGCGAATCTAAATAAAAAATTAGTCGAGTGGCTCGGCGTAAGAAATCTTGACTTCACCCCGTTAAATTTGTATACTTTTCTCATATAAAGGCCTTAAGTCCTTTCTCAAATAAAAATCTTAAGCCTTATATTTCTTATAGTAAATAGCCTTTTAGCTGAAGGATGAATAACTGCTATATATTGCCTTTCGAAAAGAAATTTCATAAATAGTGGATTGTAGTAATGTGTTACATAAGAGACAACTTTGAAAACGCCTAAGAAGTTACCCCTAAAGAAAAGCAAGAGATATGCAAGAGATATCTTCTTTCTGGACTTACGTTTGTCGGAGTTAATGTTTAGGAATTTTGTGTTTTTAGTTTAATTTGTGTTTAATGCTTAGGAATTCTGTGCTTAGGAATTTTGATTTCAAGTTTTTAGGTTCGCCTCTGGTCTATTGCATTAAATATTGTAAAGTATTTGCCGTATAAGATAAATCTTCTCAAAGTGAAATCTAACTTAAGAAAACAATTATAACAGTTACGGTCACTGCAACACATTTCCATTTTTATTTATGTTCAAAATATTGTTTGATTCCATATGAAGAACTGAGCTTCATATTAATGAAAAATACATTATCTTTCTTACAGCCTTTTCAACTTCTCTTCCTTGTCCTGTGCCTCCCGATCCCCCCAGGAAGCGGGTGGACACTTGTCAAATAAACGGCAGGTCTGGTCCCAGGTAATGATATCATGTGTAATCATCCTTAAGATAATGATACAGTGGTGGTATAAGTGATAATTATCATAACACAATAACTCATATGGAAATAGCATATTTTTAAAGTCAAAAACTTCTTTATTGCTGTTTCATGAGAAACCAACTAAGAAATCTCATCAAAAATCGATTTTTTTTCAGAAGATATTTGCCATGTAAATGAAAATAATATCTGAAGTTTCATAAATAAATATTTTATATAATAAATATTAATATAAAATATGTAAGGTATAAATATGTATATATCTAAAAGATTTATGAAAATCAAAAATCAAAATTAATATAATTTAATCTTGTACATTAAAAAAATTAGCTATATTAGATTGCTCGGAAAGTTTTTTGTGCTATGGAGCTATGGACAAAAAGTCAGATGACCCAATAACGTCGCCAAAATGTAACATTTGTTTATTTTATATCTCGCTTCAGGATCAGATTCACTATACGGTCACTTTTGGCACAATTTTTCCACATTTAACGATAAATAACACTTTTTGATGACCTATTTTTTTTGCACAGGCAATATTTTTCAATATTCTGTCTTTTTTTTAGCACATGCAAATTGGCGCTTATGCAAAATGGCGAGATTTTTGGCGATGTTTTGAATATGTCGCCAAGGGTGACCGTACAGTAAATTTTTACCCTCGCTTCAAATTCAAAACAAATCGAAAAAGGAAAATATATAAGGTATAATATGTGTATATTTAAAAGATTTATGAAAATCATAAATCAAAATTATAAAATTAATATTATTTAATCTTGATATTTAAAAAATTAACCTTATTAGATTGCTCGGAAAGCTTTTTGTATCATTGACAAAAAAATCAGATGACCCAATAATGTCGCCAAAATTTAACATTTGTTTATTTTATATCTTGCTTCAAAATCAAAATAAATCGAAAAGGGATTTTTCTTGTTTGGTTTGTCCTTAAAACGCTTACATTAACAACCATTTTTATTGATTTTATCTTTGTCATCAATTTATAAATATTAAACTGCAATTTAACAATAATAATTTCGAATTTATATTAGTACTTTTTAACTACTTAATAAGTCAGTCACTTATACGTAAGCTGACTTTACGTTAAACTTGGAATAATAATAAAACAATTAGTAAAAAATTTATACAAAAAAAAGCTGATTTATATTTATTTAATTTATCGAAGGATTTCCGGAAAAATTGAACAAATGTGTTTCGGCTACTATGGATATTCACTTTCTAAAGACAAAAGATTTTAAAAGAGAGCGCGAAAAATAATAGAAAGAAAAACTTCAACTTTTATAAGCTGTTGTGAATAATTTTTAAAGATATCAATATCAAAAATATACTGGAAATGGTCTAATTACTAGATTCTGAAGTTAGAAATTATATTTTTAATGACTGATTAATACTTATTTCTCTAAAAGAAATTTTATAAAATCAATAACAAATAAGTGAAAGATTTCTACAAATTTTTAAGCAAATATAGTCTGAATGTTTAGAGATAATTTAAAAACCAATAGATTATGGATAGTAGTTAGCTGCTACATCGACATCGACTCTTATCTGCGTTCAAGATAATGTCTTTAGAAAGAGCCATTTAAAATGGTAAGAGTAAAAAAAACTTATCTTTGTGAAAATCTTCAAATTTTTGTGAGCACAATTTTTTTCTTAATATTTAAATGCTAAAGTATGTTATCAATATTTACTTATTGATACAGTTTTATTCAGTTTTCGAAAAATAGATTAGTGACGTATAAAATGGATATCATCAATATAATAAAAAAGTATAAAATCAATTGTAGTATCCGAGCCAGAAAGGATCGTTTAATCAAAATGTGCAAGAAAATGTGATAACCAGTAATCATCATAAAAATCTGGAAAAAAAAACAGTTTAACTATTTTCATTACATTTTAATTCCAATAACGTAAAAAAATCAATTATTTCCTTGAAGAAATATTTCGTTCGAAAAACTAAACCATGTCTTTAATAATATTTAATCGTTATACGTATTTAGCGATTATAATTTAATCATTTTTCTTACTTTTTTGTTGGGGCAAAATTTTTGCTGTTTATATTTGAATGATTATGTTTGGAAATATGAGGTTTTGATGCCCGCAGTGAAAAATACTTAACTATTAAACAGATAAGTTGATTGTTAAGTTGAAATTTTATTACTTTGATCTAATTTTTAATTACAAATTGTTTTTTATTTTAAAGAATAAAATAAAATATATTGTTTTTAATCCCAATTAACTGCAATTCTCATTTTATTATTATTTTAATTTTTTTTTTATTTGCAACGAATTTTACGAAATATAGAAGCTTCGCGTTCTTAATATAATCTATAAATTAGTATAAGTAATAGCCTATAAATTAGCATAATTAATATAATCTATAATTAGCATAATTAATATGTGCTATGCTATCATAATTAATATAGCATATACAATATTATCGATAAATTAGGATAATAAATCAAATTAGCATAATTAACAATCATATAATATAAGCATAATAATATATAAATTAGCATAATTATATCGTAATTAATGTTTATTTAATATTTTTTAGGTATAGCTTTGATATGCTTAGCGACGGGTCTCCATTAACGCCGAGGCGATATCCCTATGGGTAAGTCAAATAGATTTTATTAGTTTTCATATTTACTTCTTATGAAACTATTGAAATCTACTTCCCCATTTTTCATTGCTTTTTTTGTGATTTTCTTTCTATATTTCAAAAAGTTTTGTGAATATTTGTTATTTGTAACATGAAATTACGGGGGGGGGGAGAAACAATTAAGAGTCGGAATAAACTGATGTCTTTAATTATATTCAAGTTTCACTCTTTTATGTTATTGATAAAGTTTGAAATTAGGTATCCCACTGAATACCCATTTATAATAGAAAGTCGAAAACAAACAGTCAATAAACTGGCAATTAAG
>JAPDSC010006159.1:13892-29849 GCA_026290005.1 Latrodectus geometricus
AATTCAAAATGAATTTGTTTTTAGTGTTCCAATAAACGAGTTCACTAGATTTTTTTAGTAAAAATGAAATACATGCATCGGCCGGGAATCGAACCCGGGCCGCCCGCGTGGCAGGCGAGCATTCTACCACTGAACCACCGATGCTTGAAGGTCGAGGAAATAGCATAAATAAAACTCTATTTTTAAAGTTCATTGACCTAGTTTGTACGCTTTATAAACGTAACTTTGAATTCGCCAATTAGGGCATGCCTGACAACACAATTTCCTTTTCTTTTCTCAAATTGGAAGAAATAAAAAGTAAAAAGAGGACGAAGAAATATTTTTAATGTATTAACTTAATTCGTAAAAAAATATGAAGAAAGTTCTATAATACAATCTTCCATTTTTATCTTAAATAACATTATGTTTGAAAAGTGAGTACCTTAAAATAATCATTTTTTTCATCAAACTTTATTTGCATGCATTTGCTATTTTATGAAATTCTTACGCAAAATATGAAAAAGCTAAGAATACACACTGATTCTCAAATTGTCTACTTTGCCTAAATCACAAGCTTTCTGCTAAATTTTAATTATTCTATTAAGGCTGGATTTCATGCATTTTCAATAACATAGTATTGTTTTTAATAACATTCCAACTTTATATAATAATGCAAATAAAAATTTTGTTCTATACAGCTTAAAAAAATAAAATAAAAAATTAAATAATATTTATCTTAAAACAGGTTCTTTAAACTTTTTCACATATTTCTGAGATAATTAAGTATTTAAACCTCAACATAATTGAGTTACTAATAATGCACTTAAAATATAAAATATTCTATGTACATCTGTACAAATGCTTTTAGAAATTTTTTTAAGATAATATTAAATGAAATGTAATATTCGATACTTATTCAGTTGTACTTAATCATCTGCGCAAAAAAAAAAATAATAATAATAATAATAATAAAAATTTGTAACAATATTTTCAAATTTAGTAACCCTACTCGTTTTATATTTTGCTTATATATTTATGCTCCTATTATTTTCTTTCTTAGCATATGCAATTTTAAATTTATGAAAATATAAAAATTATTTTTACCTATTTGTTTCAATGAAGTTAACTGCACTGTTTTTTTCCCTCATACTAGCGGAGGAATAAAATATTAAAAATACAAAAAGAAATATATTTATCATATTATGACGTACTAATATTGTTTCAAAATTTAATAAGATTTAAGACCACTTTCGACTTACTTTTACAATAAGGTTGTGCGAAATCAACTTCCCATATAAAAATAATACTTATATTACATATTCATAAAGTGATATTTACGAATTGTGGAAATTAATCTCTACTAAACAAGGCTATAGCAGAAGAATTTGCAAACTGAAATTTAAGGTAAATTTTTGAAAATTGTCAGATTAACTATTTAAAATTTTCTAGAGATATAAAATTCCTTTTTTCTGATGTAAAGAAGTTAAAACTTAGAAACACAACAAATTTGAGTGGAAGAAAAGCTTTTCAATCCTATGTATTTTTGATTAAATTATTATGAGTAAAATAACGCAGACAAAATAATTCTTTGTCATAGAAATGAGTTATCTTCTTATAATGTCATATGTCCTTACAATATAAACCTTATATTCATTCTTATATTAGTTTGGGGAAAAAGAAATCCATTATTTTTACGTGAACTTTATGTAACTTCTTTTGGATTCGCTTTGTAAAAAGGTTTAAAACAGTTTTCATGTAGATTTTTAGGTCTTGCGCGTTACAACTGCTGACATGCGGTTAACTTCGATCATTTTTGATATTTTATAGACATTTTCGTCGATGCTGTATCCACATGCGAGGTGCATCTCTAACATCAAAAATACCCGAACGGAATCGACGAAACCAAAATTGTACGTAACTGGTTGTTACAGTCTTATATAGGACGATAAACACCTTTCACAATTTTAGCCACCCGGCTATCTTTTTCGCCGTTACAAGAGAAAAACAAAAATGTATCGAATTTTCTGTTTGTTGTCTTCCATTTTTAAAACCTTGTACTCGTAACTGAATTAATCAAACAAAAAACCGCAAGAGGATATTTTAGTGTCAAATGTCACCTTTCCAACGAGCATAAATCTGAAATTGTTTGATAGATACCTCACGAGATAGCGATCACTACAGACGTCTACCGAAAAAATAATGGATTAATTTTTCCCCAACCTAATGTTAAAACTCTTTCCAAGCAGCTTTTATATGACGTAATTCATCAAAGCTTGTATTAAATTTTATAGTAGTAAAATAACCTTATCTTATAAGAATTGTTTCTTTTTCTTACAAATAATAATAGGAAACCTTGTATTAAACACTACTGTGGGTATAAGCAACACCCCCTAGATTACTAGGATTACTTATACCCACAGTATGTATCCTAGATTGCTTATACCCACAGTATGTAATGCTTATACCCACAGTAGGGGGTGTTGGTATAAGTCGGTTAATTTTTTACTCTAAAAAATTACATTTTCTATGACTAAATTGATTAATTGATTGTTATTGTTCATTCCTGTAGACGGAGCCGAAGGAGCAGCATGTCGAGCAGCCTTCACGTGACAAGTCCTGCGGTTTCTCCTCTCAGCTCTCCCAAGCCCACCCCCAGGGGTACTCCAGAAGAGAGCCCCCTCAACACTCCTCCTGGTTCCCCTGGTATGAATCAACCGTACTGGAAATCTAGGCTCAATACAATAAAAAGCAGCTTCCTCGGTAGTCCTCGGTTCCATAGGAGAAAAATGCAAAGTAAACAACTTTCAATTGTTTTACATCCTTAGCAAGAGAGAAATTTTTATAAAAAATAATTATATCGAGTAGCAAATATAACATTTATCAAATATCTGTGCTTTAACAATTGTGAAAAAAAAATCATTCTTATTTTTAATACCAATATAGTTATGAAGAGTGAATGTAATATTTTGTAACAAAAATTTATTTCAATAATGATTACATTTATTATTATAGAATTCAATGGTATCTCCTATGCTTGATATTATGCGTTTTTTGTAACATGATTTTTGTCTTATAATATTATTTAATATTTAAAATAAAATTGTTTATGTTAATTGACGAATTCAAATCTACAAACTCTTCTTAATAATGTCTTTAACCCCTTAACGCATTCGCCCGTGTCTGACTAGGGCGTAAGTTACCAGCAAATTTGCACATACCCATTGTCTCACAAGGGCGCTCTTGTATCTCGCGTTTGTTATTTCTAATGCTTGTCTGAGATCCATTCAAGTAAAAATAGATAGACTAGATTATAATTAAACTTATTTATCATAGATGGCACATAAAGAATTTTTTTACCAATTTTTCCGGAAAAGATCTCTTGTTTTAAGGAGTTAACAAGATAACACAAAAAAAAAATGAAAAACGAAAAACTTTGATTTTTCTATAAAAAAATTTATTTTTACTGTGAAAGGAATACTGTAAGGATTTTCAATACTCAATTTTCATTTTTAAGAAAATTTTTGTGTCCCTCAGTAAATGAATTGGCTCTATAAATCTAGCTTTTATTATAAAAAATGTGTTTTTTAAAATTTTCCGACATTATAATTATATTGAATCTAATAACTTGCCCTTCTATTCAATCATAGAACACATGAGATATTTAAGCCCAGAAAAAATATTTAGTCACTAGGAAAATTCATGTAAATTAAACCTAAAAAATAATTTATTAATTACATAATGCATGGCCTCTAGATATAGTTTTATTATCAAGTATATCCCAAACCCGTTAACTTTAAGTTACATGCTGTTGCTCACTAGAATCACTATGTATGTATGTTAAATAAATTATAGAAATATTTTTTTTATTTCTAATGGAGGGCACCCTTGAGCAAGTTAGTACATTAGCCCATTTGCCGCAACAAGGCCGGAAATTGCTACTCATTTTATCGTTACACGGTGGGCACCTGTGAACCAAGTCAAGAAGGTACGAGTAGCATCGCCCACGCCACACCACTACAAACCCATTTATAGGGTGGGCCACATTTATCCATCATCTGAGGAAAAGACAAGAAACACACACAGAGAGAAAGAGAAAGTACATGCATGCCCGAGCCGGGATTCGAAGCCAGGTCCTCTCCATCCGTAGTCAGTAACGCTAACCACTAGACCGGTTTGACGGTAATTATAGAAATATAGAAGCTTTAAATTTAAAAAAAATGGTTCAGTTAAATATACTAAGGAATGTATAGTTTTCATCAATTTTATTTAATACAATAGCATTCAAGTTTAAAAAGCAGTAAACCTATTCCAACTGCAAAGCATGAAACATAAGAAATTGTAAAATTTTGCAATAGAATAAGTCTGAGTAAATGAAATAGGTGTCAAGTATATTCTGAAAGTTATTAGTACGTAAGTTGTTGTTTTTGTGTGTCAGCCAGGCTGGTAATATGGGGTGCGCTGCCCCACTTTTCCAAATGAACCGTAATTTGGTGTAGAATCCTAGTTCCTCAGTACACACATGCCATAAGTACCCGTTTAAAGGGTAGGCAACCATTCACTCAAGGAAAGGAAAAAGACAAGTGAGAGAAAAAGTAAATCCATGCTCGAGCCGGGTTTCGAACTCAGGTCCTCCCCATCCGTTGTCAGGTATGCTGACCAGTAAACAGGTTAAGCGGCAGTAAGGGCGTTAAATGTACATTAGCTGCCCTGAAATGATCAAGAAGGATTTTAAGAAAAATAAAGTTTTCCTATTATTTTATATATAACATAACAGTACAGTACGACTTTTGAAAATTTCGGAAGCAATAATTTTCCTGATATAATATTTTTTTATCTCCAATGCTTGACTATGGAAGTAATTTTTTATGCATATATAGAAATACTAATTATATATATATGTTTTAAGGGGGGAATCACACACACACGCACACATAAATACGTAATTTATGATTTCACCCCATAAAGCAATTTCATAAAACAATAAATTCCTGGAATTCTTAATTCATAGTGAGCCTGTGCACAATGTGACAAAGCATTGTTATTCTTAAATACTAAGTCTAAATTTATGGTGCTTATAGAATGTCAAGGAGCTTAATAAACGGAAAAATAACAATGAAATATTTAACTAGTGTTTCTGAAAAGGATTCATGACGAAATTTTTTTTTTTCCTATACCTTTAAAAATCCCTGATTAGCCTTGAAAGATATTATCCAATATTTATGTTCCATTAGATCACTATTGTTTTTCTAGGATTAAGCACTTTTACCAATAAGAGATATTAGTTTCTTTGAAAATAGTGTATTTTTGCGTCTAGCTTGGTTAAATGCCGTGGAACTTACATTCAGTAAAAACAAAAGTGAATTTTGTTAATATTTGATGTTATCTTCATTTGATGCGTTACTGTTATTAATAATAAATGAATGGATGGACTATTCTAATGTCTGCAAATTCTAATAGCAGCATTCAAGAATTTCAATCTCCAGAACTAAATACAGGCAAAATTCAATGAAATATAGGACTGTAATAATTATTTCTATTTCCAAATGCTTGCTTTAATTCGGTATGTCCTTTTTAATTGTCTTTCTGCTTCACAATTACCAATTATTGTATTATCAATATCCAATCCCCTAAAGTCAATTTTTCTTATTTAAAATTTTATATATACTTAATTGCGGGAGAATATAGATTTCTTATAGTTCTCTTATAGTGGTAAATGTTTCATTTTCCTTTTTCAGCGCCTTCTGCTTCAGATGAAGTGAGTTTAACACCAGACTCTTCACCTGAGTAAGTAATAAATTTATAAATAAAAACTAAAATTTTGTACTATTCATTTATTCTATATTATTTATTATTAGACTTTTCTTAAATAAAACAAACTGCAGAAAAGTATTGTGAGAATTCATATTATTGGTAATTATTATGCAATTTTGATGTTTTGGGTGTATTTTTGAGGTATTCTAATCCATGCCGCTCTCATATACTGACAAAGTTAATCTGGTACAGCAGTGGTGGTGTACCCGGGCCAGTTGTTGTGCAAGCATAAATCACAAGTATTCGAAGGGCGATAGAACGGGAGAACAAGGATGCAATTGTCGGTTGGGTCAAGGACTCTTGAACCTTGTATATCATGTGTGGTCGCACATATCTGAAATATGTTTGATGACAAATACAGAAGGTATGATAAGACCAAAATCTCCAATACCTTAAAGATGTGGCCCTTGCTCTTCGATGTACAGTTAATGCGTACTAGAAAGATTTGAGTTTGAAATTTAATGCATTTTCAAACCATATTCAGTATAGGGGAATTCAAAAATGATATTAAATTGAGATACAGTTAAGCAAAAGCAATGTCTTTCCGTAATTCATCTCCACTGTTCATCGCACCATTAGCAGGACAAACATTTGAGGTTCTGAGTCAAGGACAAATGAAGCAATGGATGCCTTGTAATCGTTCCACTTTGCTGCAAATGACGCCAAATGATAAGAGCAGACACCAAATGATGCCTAACAGAATGAATGTTTTGTGCTATGGTACGAGACACGACTGAAAGATCTATCACTGCCAATCTCAGGCACCAAACAATGCCTAACAGAATGAATATTTTGCGCTATGGTTCGGGATATGGCTGAACGATCTATCCCTTTAATCTCAGACACCAAATGATGCCTAACAAAATGGATATTCTGTGCTATGGTTCGGGATACGGCTGAACAATGTATCACTGCCAATCTCAGACACCAAACGAGCCTAACAGAATTTATATTTTGTACTATGGTTCGGGATACGACTGAACGATCTATCACTGCCAATCTCACAATATGCCTATTATAACGTGCAGTGTTGCAACGAGGTTCATGAGATTGGTCCATCGGTCCGGCCTCCTGAATCTATAGATAACTGATCTGCATTGTAGCTTCTTGGTTTCGTTCAACATTCATCGATTTCCCTGAATAATAATCAGGCTAGTTATTATTCAGGGAAATTCATCCAATACCTATAGAATATAATTCTTTCTCGGTGACACTCTGAAACTTAGATACTCGATGTCTTCTACGAGGCATAATTAAACAATTTATGCAAAAAAAGAAAAAAAACTCGGAAAAACAGTTGCCGTACTTCAAATTGGCAATCTCTGCCTTAATACAGCACTGGAAGATTCAACTACAGTCACCCGTGATATGCATATGCACTGTAATGTAAGGATTTGTATATCTAATCGCTGCAAACGTGGTATAAATTTCAAACAATTTGCATGCTTTTTTCAGGCTGTTGCATTTTTTTTGTGGTCAATAGCGTATATCCTTTTTTCAGCATATATACTCAGCATAGCATAATGTTTATCTGCATTTATTAAAACAATAAAAAATTCAAGGTTTTAAAAATTTTATATAAGGAAATTTTAATTTCATTTATGATGGATTTTACTAAAATTTATTTAATAGTAACAAATTAATTGAGTGCATTTTATCTATATTTAATCTGCTATAGTACCCAACAATTGAGTGAAATACACTAAAATAATATTAAAAAACCAAAGATAAGTCACAGATATTGTTAGTGTACATATATATTTATTTTCCAATTAATCAATATTTAATCAGTCGGAAAATCATATTTTCGTGGGGCAAATGTATATTAAACTAAAAACTTTGCATAATAATAAAATGTTTGATGTTTATTTTTAAAAGATAAATATTTCTGAAAGTCGAATTGCTTACTTTATAGATTGACGAAGCGATCGTGGTTCGGAAGCCTCATGACCAATGAAAGAGATGAAACTCATGTAATATTGGTAAAAGATAGGCCTCTGAGCTCGGTCAAAGCTGATCTCATACATGCCTTTCTATCGGTAAGAGCTTTTATTTTAATCGTTATCATTTACGATTTCTTATGTTGATGCCATTTGAAAAATAAATATGTGTAACATGAACTTTATTTCATTTGTATGCTAGAAATCTAAGATGTTCTTGATTTAGATTAGTTTCTTTGAATTAAGATTTTTCAAGTATTCATTGAATTGTCGTTTTGATAATTCTCTGGAAGCTTTTTAACAAGTATAAAAATCTAATTCTATTTTCAAAGATAAAAGTTTCTAAAAGTTCAATTGCTTACTTTATAGATTGACGAAGCAAAGCTTGAACTGAAATTTTATAAATGAAATTTTTAAATCACGTAATCATTTTTCAGAATTAAGTTTGGTTTATACATTATTATAATGCTAATGTTATTTTTTGTTCTATTTGGATTAAATTAATTAGATTAATTCAGATTCTAAATCACTTCCGCATCAAAAACCTAATTTCAAAACATGTGTAAATTCATTTTTATCGTATACAAACAATAACATTAAAAAAAATTATATTTGCTGATTAGTTCTTTTTTTCTCAATATTGCTTATAAGAGTTATTTAAATTAATAAAATATAGAGCATTTTATTAAAATTTAAGGGATTATTTTACATAAATTAGCTAAAATCATATACTGAATAATGCTTTCTTAATGATATTATTATGAAAACTATATAGTTTGTAAAACTTTCCAATTCCAAAGAATTTTAGAAATTTTACTCAAAATTAAAAAAAAGAAATTTCTTATATGAAAATCAGAATTATCAAAGGTTCTTATTAAACTTTTAAGAAGCAAGTTTTATTAATTCTGTTTCTTTCTTGTTTTCTTTCTGTTAAAATCAAATTTTAGGGATTTTACTGTTAAATTTTTGATGGATGTCTTTTATTTCTCATTTCATATTAAGACATTTAAATTCTACATAGTTATTAAATGTAAATATGCATTGAAATCATTCTTGCAGATAGCTGATCTGTGCCACAGCGTCATTTCTCCAATGTCTTTCCGCGTGGAATACAAGCGTGCCGGGGGTCCGACAATGTTCCAGAGGAACGTCCGTTTCCACGTGGACATAGCGCTGGTCAGTGCGGGCACACACGACGGACCCCTCAGTGCTGTGGACCGCAGGAGCAGCACTGACAAGCCCGCCGTATATTGTATCTCTTTTACCCTCATATCCGGTATACACAATAAATCATGATATCATCAAATGCTCATTATTATTTAAAAAATGATGAAACTGATCGACATTATTTTTTTTCACTTTTTTCAGGGCCTATTCGTCGATTTAAGCGTATCTGTGAGCACATTCAAGCCCAGATCCTAGGGCGCCGTCCGAACCACTCGCCCAGGATAAGTCGCCGCCCCACGGCCGAGCTCAGCGAAAGCTCTTCTTGTGGCTCAGAAAGCATGTCTCCGACGCCTTCTCGTCATCAAGTGGCTAACGACGACATGGCCGTTGTGTCTATGAAAGCGGGTAGCTCTGCGGCAGCGGTGGCTATGTCCCGCTGCAAATCGGACCAGGACGCTACGGCTGACATATTTGAGAGGGAGGCCAAAATGGTCACCACCTCACATAGGAGGGCGGCACCTGAGGATGTACGACCCCTCCTCAACGGCCGACGCATGAGCTATGACCTCAAGAATCCTTCTAAGGACAAGCTCTGATGTGACCCACACTCCTAGAACACACTAACAACGACAAGAACGAAAGAAAAGAATTCCTATTTGTTTCTCTTCGAATGCGTCATGCTGTTCCAGGAAGATTCTCGACAGGCTAACAGATATAAAAACTAAAGTAACCAGGTCATTGTTCACGGTACGGTTGAGATGTTTCCTTCTACGACCTGGTGCTGTCGAGCCGATGCTTCTTCAGGTAGAGTGTGTGGGAAATTTTCGGTCGTAAACATAAGCACGCAAGACATTAAAAAGGTTTGCTTACGTAAGTTGGGTGATTGTACGTAATGCAAAGAGTGTCTTCAATAAAATCGCGGGTGCTTATATTCTTTGGAAAAAATAATTACTATCCCACAGTTTTAAACTATGCAAAAGACAATTTAATAGCCTATTTTAGTCTACAGAAAATCAAAATGGTTCCTTGCTTCTGAGCTTTCTTGAGACCGATTTCTGGAATTCGGGTGACCACATTAATGAACTGTTAATTTTAAAATGCATGTGCAAATGTTTTGTAACCCGCGATCGATGAAGAAAGGCTCTCTTTGTAATTGAATGTATTTTGTTACAAATACAGTTACGTACAAATGTGTATACTTACGCAAACGAACTGAAATGGCCATTTTGTTTGGCGAAATTTCTAAGAGACCGATTTCAAGTACAGCCATCCAGTCATTTTTTCAGGTCGAAAAAAATTATTATTGCTTATATTTATCGATCCAAATTCAGCAAAACATAGAAAATTAAACTGAAAATTATGAATACAATATTATAAAAGAAAATACAAAGAATTATATAAAATATTCCATTTCAAAGATAATAATATTATTTAAAATAGGGAAACTGGAATAAAAATTAAGAAAGATTAATCATAAAATAAGATATATTTTTAATCTTTAATTGCTTCTAAAATATTACACATGTGGTTTTATTCCAAAATTCTAATAAAAATTTATGACAAAAAATTACTAAATAATGCTCGGAAAAGCCGCTTGTTTCGAATTTTGAATTCTTTCGAATGCTATTAAACTTAGATTATAAGCTATATTAAATTAATTATTTATATAAAGAATAGAATTAAAATCATTATTAATTCATATTAATAAGGACTTTTAATGAAATAAAAGTATTCTAAATTTCTATTTTTATTTCTAAATTATAAGCTACTGAAAAAAGAAAATCCATTGAACTTTGAAAGATTAATTCCAAAATAATTCATATGCTCAGTCATTTCTGAGAAAAAATATAGAACTAAAGAAAACGCATTGGTTAATTTTAACAATCCTAATAAAATCTCTTTTCAAATATAATCGATAACTATTAAAAAAAATGTTTCATTCACTTTATACATAATTCTGTTTAATTTTATTTAGCTAACAGTGTAAAAAAACCTGAAAAATTGACGTGGATGATTAAAAACTGTTGCAATATTTTAAAAACTTCGAAAGATTGTGCTGATTTATATACTTGAAAAAAAATCTTGCCTGTATATTCCCTATAACTGTTTATTGTTCCAGATTGTTTTTCTATACCTTCGATTGTCGCAGTTCTTTGTTACCTTTGAAATGCTCGTTACTTTTCCCAAACTATGTGATAATTCATTAGAACATCTAGATTAGATGATTACGTGTCGTTGCGTTATATCCAAAGTTTTTGTAAATGTTAAGCAGTTAGATTATTAGAATGTTGCTTGCTTCTCCGCTGTGCTTTGTCAACCTTGAGACCCATTGATTTTTCTGGCAATATTTCTCATCCAATTCAAATGCAATGGCATAAGTCAGTTAGAAAAATTCAATTTTTCCGATATATTTGATTTGAAATTTAGGTGAAGATGTTCATGATCAAAATATTTTCCGATTCAAAATTCGTAATGAAATATAAATATAAAGAAGGTTATAAAATAAGTAAACTGAAGTATCTGGAAACAAGTAAATTGAATAAAGATGATTGTCAAGTTATTAACAAATACTAGAATTAATATAATATAAGCAATTGAAATAAAATAAAAACAGTTGAAGCAAATATTTGTTCAAAATTTAACTGTCAAAGATATTTTATTCTGGAGTCTGATTTATAAATAGAGTCTAATACATTAGAAACGTGTTTGCTTTTTGTTCTTAATCTTTGCAGAAAATTTAAAATTCACGTCTTCTATGATTGGATTGGCCACACAGTATGAGGTATAATTCTTTTACAACTATAAGAAACTGTTTGTAAGAAATAAAAAATCTATAAAAATGGAATGATTTTAAAATTTTACTGAAATTATATAATTTATATATCGAGTATATTTATAAAGCACACATATTCTAATACAAATGATACCATACAATTTTAAAAACATACTTTATTTCCATTAGCTGTATGAGATACTACATTTATTATTAGATTAAATATGTCTTAAAGAATTCAAAATAATAATCAATGAAACAAATTGCTAAGCATTTCTTCAGCACATATATTCTAATGGAATACGGAAGCTTCCTTTTTCCTTCCTTTCAATATGGAAGCTTCCTTCTGTTCGATTTTGATAAATTATTTTATAATTCATAATATTAACTATATTATGCCATTGCATTAACCTTCGAATTTTGTAAGAACGATGCCATTTTTTATTTTCTTTGTCCCCATTTGTGGAGCAAGGTTCCTAGCTACAGATGAATAATCCAAGAATCTAAGGAAATAGAATTTATTTATAATCCTCAACGGGTGGCAACGCACTCTCTTTGTTTCATTACATATTCGTAGATGAATATATTTATAATACGAAATGAAAAATAAAAACAGAAGTAGTCTTAGCATTTCACATATGAGCCTTTTTGATTGACTGAAATAGCATGCTGCTGCTGATGAAGACTGATATTCTTGGGTGTCGAACATGGAACATTGTAATTATAAAACTTTCATCTGTACATACTGATTCATCTGGAACATTTGCTTGCATACTGAAATCTCATCATATATAAAATACTATTGAAATTTACACAGGTTTCCAATAAAATCATAGTTATATATTTGTTATATCAATTAAAAAGTGAACATTTTCTATTAATATCTTAAGCCTAATTTCTTAGTACCAACGAACTTCACTGCTAGCTTATAAATATTGTTAAATGTTTTTATGTAATTCCACTTATAATCTCTAAGAAATTTTAATTTAGAAAATCTAATTCAATTAAGTTTTTATAAGCTGAATTTTCTTCGAGTATAAAGTGCAATAATCTTTTCAGAAATAACAAATATATAAAACTATGAGTCTGTTGGATATCAGTATGATAGTTACATGAATATTTCATTGAAAATTGTAAGCTATTACTCTTGATAAAAAATATGTTAACTATCACAGTTAACAAACTCAGAAATAAAAATGAAATAAAATGGCAATAAGGAATAAAACAATTGATTACAAATAGTGGAATCGAGTTTTCAAATATTTAGCTTCATGGCTGTGTAGAAATTTCAGACTAGACAAAAAATTGTTTTTCAAAAAACTTTTATGGTATTCAAACAAAAAAATAAAAAAAAGAATCATATTTTTCCGCGGAATTTTGTAGATCTAGAATGAATAATAACAAGACTTATACTATTTAAGCGGTAGGACAGAATTAGAGAAAAATAAATGAAGTGTTTGCTCTTAGAAACAAATATCCCTTCATCAAAAAATTTTTCAAATTTTTAGTTACATATAGTTAAACTATCACATCTATAATTTAATTCAATCATCAATATTTTCAGAATTGTGTGATTTGAAGTTATTTTAATGAAATGATTTTGGCTTAAACGATTTATATCAAATATTCAAATAAGCATTTTATAGAATTTAGAAGTATGAATGATTAAAGTATGTATAAATTAAAAACTTTCAAAGTTTATTGCGAAATATTAGTGTTATCAAATAAAATTATTCAAAAAAAATTATTAAAATGAGCTAAAAATGATTGAATGAAAAAGTAAAATGTTTAAATTTCAGGAGTATTAGTGACGAATACCGACATATCCTTTCACACAAACAACTGTTTATTTTATGTATTGTATGCATGTATTAATTTGTGCTTACACAAATTTTTATTTTATGAATAATCTGTTCATTTGTGTATTGAAATAATTTTTATACAAAGATTCTTTTTAATTTTTAAAATTGAATCCCAATAAAACTTTGCCAAATTTCTTCATTTATTAAAAAAATCAAAAAACATTAAAAAATTCCAGGAACTACTTTGATATACCCTTCAAATCGGAAATTTGGCGACTTTTTTTCCCGCCAAGCAAAATACCTGTTTTTGGCGACTTTTTTCTCGCCAATACGGATTCTCGCTATATACAAATAATTAATACATAAAAAAACTTTTAAAAAAATGTAAAAAAATGGTACAAAATACAAGAAAATACTAAATTTGGCAACAGCAAAAACCTAAATTGGCATCACCAAAATAAGAAAAAGCAACCCTAAAAAGTCCGTAGGGAGTGCCAGATTTGGCGCGTAATTTTTTTGGGGGTTCAAAGTTGTTCCAAATTTCATAAAAAAAATATTAAAAAAAAAGTGATTGTAAAAAAAAAAAAAAATACTTTGTAAATGTTTCTTTTCATAATAATGACTTTTATTCCTTTCAAATTTCCGTGTTAAGAATTGGTCTAAAAAAGTTCTAATTATGTTTTTTCATCAAATTCTTATTACAGCTGAATGCTTTAAAGCAGCACTACTTCTATGCTACCTGGATTAAGTGAGGAACATTTTGGGAATCATTAAAATACCCATAAATTTTTTTATGCTTGTTAATGCTTTTGCTGGAAAACAACGTTGCTTATTTGACTTGATGAATACGAGTTTGACTTCTTTTAATAATAAAAAAAATACTAAAAAATAAACATAAAAATCAAACAAGATTACTTCTACAAAATTTGATTTAATTATAAACTGGATTTATATTTGTGTATATATTTGTATTTCTTGAAATACTATTCTTGTTTCACATGATAAATTCCTTGAAATAGGAAAATATGTTAATACATTTAATATTAACTTATTAAAATGATTTTTTGTCCATTATAAAAATTTACTTTCTAACGTTCTTTATTTTTAGATTTGAAATCTCTGATTATATTATGAGAAAATTTTACCAGCACTTAATTTTTAGAACGTTGCCTTCGCAAAAAGTAGTCACTTACTCATGTTGCCTGAATTTGTTAAATAAATTGTTAATATATACTTTTTGAATTCACATTCCTACTTATGTATTTTCACTGAAGTTTCCATTTTTCATAATCTAGTAAAGTTCATATAAAAATTTGTTCATATTTGTCATAACGTTCATGAATGTGATGCAGAATGAATTAAAATTATGGTGTGAATGATGTTATTAAATAAAGTACAACATGTTAACAATTGATTATTTCCATGTGTTACTTGTATATATATACTTTAACATAAAATAATAGATAATACGCAAAAACTGCATTTCCAAATAAACAGCACACACATGTTCAGTAATTCATATAACATTGTGCTTTTAAACTATCTCCTTTCTTGCATGTATTACATTCAGTATTAATAAGCCATGGAGTCGTTATACTTATATGATATTTTCTTGCGTGTACAAAAGTAAATGTTAAATATTAAATATAATTATTAGTAACCGAAATTAAAATATGTTAATGATTGGGTATTAAATTATAAAATTACTCAATTTCACTCTATTAAATTGCTGATTTTTTGGCCTTAATGTGAGAAATTAACATTAAAAAAGTTACATCCTAATTATGATTAGCAAAATGGCAGCACTGATCAATATTTAATTACATCCATTGGACTCGAGCCAAACGCATCACACCAGTTAAGAAACCAAAATGTTGCTGTCATCATTCTTTGAAATGGGTAAACATTCTGTGAAAGAGGTGGAAAGTATAGTACCATAACAACAGAGGTTCTAAAATAAAAATTCTTGTTCATTAATATGTTGGAAAAATCAGCTTTTTAAATAAAAAATTACAATTTTATATTATCAAATAAAGAAAGTGATTAAAATATGTTATTGTTGGGGATTAGAATTATGATACTGTATTATAAATTTAATTAAAAAAATCCTTCCATAATAACAGTTTGTTTTGTGAAAATTAGCTAACAGTAAAGCTATAAAACACAAAAGCCCCACTCTTCATCAATTGCACTTGAGCCTCCACCCAATTAGCAACCTTCAACAGATCTGGTCAGACACAAAGATCCGGCAATGGTTAACTTTCAATGTCTTTAGATTTGCTTCTACACAATCTTACTATTTTGCATTATCTCTTCAATATTTTTTTTTTAATACCCTTTATATTTACAAAGGTCACTTTTTTTTTAACAAGATTCAAGATATCACATCTAAAGATATGCCAAGCCATCTAATGTGATAAGATTTAAGGACTTGGATAATATTAAGTTTACATTTTCTATAAATTTTTCATGGTTTAAAAAAATT
>JAPDSC010006159.1:34849-64576 GCA_026290005.1 Latrodectus geometricus
ATAAATGAGTTTCTCTATATTGATTACTGTAAAGTAACAAGTGACGCGGTCTGCAATAGAACACTCTGCTACTTAATTTCCGTTTGACAAGACAAGTTAGTAACATTATTGGGGTTTTTTTTATTTTTCATTTATGAGAAATGGAAGTGATTTCATCCAAATTATTTTGATAAAACTGATAGCAGTGTTGAAGATGCAAGTGTAAACCTCAAAATGAACATCCTTTTCCTTAAGTTTTTGAGAAAAGGAAATCGATCGACTATTCCGAAAAAAAGAAAAGGTATTTTTTAAATAATTTCGCTTTACACCTACGCTCACTGAATCATAGAAAAAAGAGAATCATGAAAGTTCTCACCAGAAACTATATTTTTATTAGGTTCACTGAATTTAGCCTCTAAAGAATTGTCCTTTTTGGAAAAGTATCTCGGCGAAAAAGACCTTGACCCGAAAACCCTCTCGAAGAGGTAGTAGAATGTTTTCCTGTACGGGATATTGAAAAAGTAGAACTCCTTTATATCTCCTGAACAAAAAACTATAAAGAGAGTTTTTATAAATCTTTATTATTTTTTCTACTAAATTTATAAGGTTATATCAGCGGTTATTACACTTAAAATTACAGAGTTTGGAAGATTACCGTACGATCCTGAATTTACGCTCAATTTTCTAAATTGTTAATTTGTTACCGATAACTCTTATAATTCTCTCAACTTATTCATACTGCTATTATTTTTATTGTTATATTAAGCCGAGACTGCATTCATTTGTTCAAAGCGAGATCTTGACAGTTCTAATAATAAGGCCGTATTATGATTACTTTCCGTTCCAGAAACATCTTTTGCAGCTGGATCTCCTCAACATTTAAGGTTGATAAAAGTCTCTCAATTTTAAAAATCTTATTTCTTTTGACTAATAAATTCTAGCCAAAATCTAGGATCGCCGTAGAATTTTTCAACAGTAAAGGGAGTTGGTGATTTAATAGATTGTCCAGATTGTTCCATTGTTGAATTAGGTACATAAGCAGTATTAATAGCTGACACAACTGTGGGTTAAGAGTAGCTATTCTCTGCATAATGTTATATTTATAATAAATGTTCCAAAAAAATTTCATTGATCAACTCCTTTTTTAATATCTTTAGCACGCACTAATACTAAAAAGCTCATCATCAGCAATTTTGAAAGTCAATTTTTTTTCAATTAGACAATTATATAATATTTCTAAAGTATTAACTATAGTTTCATTTATGAAAGTATAGCATTTATGTTTTTAATAAATCTAGTGACACTGTTCTTGCACGAGTTATGTTTATTTTTAATTTTTTCACAACCCCTTAACTAACCTGCAAATCAAAAGAAAAAAACTCCCCCCAATTATTTTTTAGTTATATCCAATTGATATAAGCCCAAAATATGCGAAGAATTCTAATCAAAGAACCATAACAATAACGACGAATCAAATCATAGCAACTCTGGCACTGCTTCCAACTGTGTAGTGCGATTTACAACTGACAGAAGTACTGTGCCTTGCACACCAATGCACTATGAAGAAAATTCAAGCTATCAAAACTAATTCAAATGAATCCAGCAGGAACTGTCACTTTCTAAATAAATATGCAGTTGAAAGGTTAAAAATATAATTAAAAGAAATAATAAGTCTTGGGATCGATTAAATCGAACCGATCTGAGGCACATCATTTTTTTAAAACTAAGAAACAAAAACTGACTATATATAGTCAAACTGACTATATATAAGTACAAAATAAATAGCAACAAGGATCAGCGCCTTCTTGAATTCAGGCACAGAATCAAAGGATATTGCAAATTGTTATTTTCCACGTACCTTTCATTATGTGTACATTGTGACGAGAATTCCTATCTGAGTAAAAGAATGAAAACCATTTGAACAAAATGCAACTCATTTCCCAAATGTTAACTGTTGACGTTGAGAGAGAACGAAGGAACGCATTTTTTCTTAATTTAATTCCACTTTAAAAAATTATAACACTGTTATTCGGATTAACTCCAAATTACCTTTTGCCTAAAATTTATTTTAACTCATCAATAAAAAAATTGTCAACCAAGATAAAACATTCAACTTTCATTTGTACTTTTTCCTCCATTAATCGTCTGTGCATATCAAAAATCTCAATGCATGACTGTGTAAATATATATCCTACCATTTATTTAAAAACAAATTAAGACATTAAATGCTTTCAAATGACAATTTCACAAATCAAACAAGTGACATTTGAAATATATTGCTGAAAAATTTAAAAACGTTTCAGAGTTCTAATTTGAGTAAAATAATTCGAAGAGTCATTTTATTTTTAGTTAACTTTTTACTAATTGAACATATTTTAAAGTACCAGAATAAGCAACTTTTAAAAATAAAAAAAAAAAAAAAAAAAAAAAAAAAACTCAAAACAAAATTTTATGCTTGAATAAAAATGAGTACAATGACAAGCAATATTTATACAATTTTTTATTCAAAACTCAGTAACAGTTAACAAAATGACAACTGAACAAGAATAAATTTGAACTATGATATATGACAGAGTAAACACCTGAGAAAAAAATAAGCTTATGAGAAAATAACAATTAATGAAGTTAACAAAAAAATATAAACAATATTTTGTGTAAAAAGTATAATTCTTATTGTAAAACAGTGATTTCCCTATTCAGAGTATAAAAACAATAAAACTTTAAATAGTTAGAAATACATTAAAATCCATAATATTCATTTTGTAAGATAAAAATTTAAAAACGATGACAGTGAATTTTAACTTCTTAAATTGATTTCTAGAACCAACATAATATTTCTCTACTCCATAAAAGTTGAATTGTCAATCGAATTTAATACAGGGTAATTTCATGAAACAAATATAACATTTATAATTTTTCATAAAAATAATATTTTAAAAAATGACAATTTTTTGTATTTAGTTTGATACATTCATATAAATGTAAAATACCTATATTTGAACTTGGAAATTTTCAAGAAACTTTTTAAATGCTCTAAGTAAAATGATCATATTAAAGTTACATTCAGATTGAAAATGTTATAAATTAACAATCAAAAAGTTCTAATTGCAAGAAATTTTTTCATTAAGAATGAAAATTAAATATACTAGACTTAAGTATTTCAGATATTTTTTAATACACCAATTAGATTGCAATATAAAAAAAGTAATTATTAATAATTATTTCATAGATTTCTAAATGGATGTAATTATAAATCAAAACTGATTCTTTTCGAAATTTAAATAAAAATTTACATATTTTAAACTTGATAATTATCCTAACGACTGATTTTATTAAACCTAAATCAAATAGTCTTAAAAGATTCAATTAATTATATTAATTTTGAACAATTCTATTTAATTATTTCATATACAATGACTAGACCATATACAATACAATGACCCTTTAAAATAAAAAATTAATTTTGATTACAGTACCAATCCTCTGTAGTTTATAGCATTCGCATGATTTCCTTTAATGTGATCATAAGTCAAATGCACTGCTATTTGAAGATTCAATCAATATTAATGATTAAATTCCTGATAATCAACAATTACTTTTATTAAAACAAGTAAAAATGTGTAACAAATGTAAAAGGATTTAATAAAGAATAAGTACAAATAATATGCGATTATTTAGTTACTAGAAATAATGTATGCACACCAAAAGTATTTCAATAAAAATAACACGATAAAGCAGCAGAGTTACACATTAAATAAATTTGACTCCTAAAAAAAATATATTTTCAACACAAACCTTCAAAAAAGTAATAAATATAAAACAATATCAAATGCTTAAAAAATTTCTTCTTTCTACAGTGAAGTTGAAAAATGCAAACTGGTTTGTTACATGAAATGCATTATTTCCATTACATTAGAACAAATGCATTTGAGATTGTGTTTTTTATAAATGTAAAAACATTAGTGCATTTTACAAAGCAATAAATGTCATTGCTGAGAGGCAGATTTCTCTTCGTGAGAAAAAACTGAATTAATTACCTTTTAAAGAGCGTGCATCACAGAATAACTGTTTTCTAGCAATAGCAACTTAGTTCTAAAAATTATATTATGTTTAATTGACACACTATAGAAGCTTCCCCCCCCCCCACAAGAAGGCTAATTGGACTGAGATGTATTCTCAATCCAAAAATCTTATTTTCTTCAAATTTCGGGCAGAGCTACCATTTCTGAGCATTGCTTATGTATACAAATTTAAAATTGACATCAACATAAGTTTCTTTATGAGTTTTAAAATATTTGTTTTAATCATGCTTGTTAGAGATGAAAAGCAAATTCAAAAGCTTTTTAAAAGTTTAGGAATCATTTTGTTGTTTAGCTGCACAATAGTTAAAACAATATAGAAACTAATAAGATAAATCTGAAAAAAATTGAAATGAAATAAAATAGTTTACGATGGTTATATTCAGAAAAAAAAAAAAAAAAACTGTGCATCTGAGTAAAACACTTAATCTTTCTTTCATTTTTTACATAATCTAGTACAATTTAATCATGTTTCCTGGAATAAATATGTATCAAAAAGAAAATTTATTTATTTACTTTTCAATGAAAATTCGTAGGAATAAAGCACAGAAAAAAATGAATGGTACAAATTTTTAGATATTTGAACAACAAATTGGGAATCACTGCTTTACAAATTTTAATTTCTATCAGGTTAATGAGGATAAATAAAAAATTCAAAATACTTTATTTATGAATTCTAAATGTAATAAAAAGGACCAAATTTTAATGCAATATTAAAGAGAACATTTGAAGACTAATTTAGATAACACACAAGTTTTCCATCACAGAATCAAAAAAATAAAGTACAAAAGTTACAAGACTAATTTTTATAACATGTAATTAGTAAAATTATAACAATAAACAAGAAAAATTGAAAAAGAATATCAACAACTCATGTTCATGAAAAATTAACAATAAAAATTAATTTACAAGCACCTCTGCATCATTAAGTGACCTAACTGAATCATCCAAGCAGTGAAACTCTACTTTTTCTTTAAATTACATGCACACTTTCAAATACACACAAAATGAATCATAAGTAGGCCACTAGTAGATGCAATTAATTATCTTAATTAATGTATTAATTTTACTTTAAATATTTTCTTAATTTTAATACAAATACTCCTTTAAAATGATATCAAATTTATAAGAAATGATTTATTTTTACTACAACATTTCTTTTCGGATGTACGATTTTCAAATACTAAAATACTTTCAATAATCATTGCAAAATTTCTCTTATCAATAAAAAGCAAAATGAAAGACAGGAAGCAAAGATTTTGTTCAATAAAAAGTAGATGAACTAATTACAAATTCAACAATTTCTAAGTAAACAAAAAAATAATTTGTTTATTTAGAAATTGTTGAATTTAAAAATTTGTAAATAAGATTGTTATTCTAATGTATTTAAAATCCTTTCAACACATCCTAATTTTTTCATGTGAAATAAGCCATTAACAAAAATTATTTTCATCTTTTATTGTATGTAATTTTAGTAAATTATAAAGGAACCAAGATTAATTTTTAAATCACTTTTTTTTATTATATACAAATTATTTTTAAGAAAACTTACTGTTAATTAACTATTAATAACAAGAAAATTATGATTTTAAAATATTAATACTATAGACACAAGAAAATTACAATTTAAAATTTTGTAAGATTAAGTTCTTAAAATTTTATTACAAAATTACTGATGAAGTGAATTTTCCAACATAATTTATAGGTTCATATTAAATTTAATTATGTAAACTTGTACCAGCCAATAATACAACCTATTGAATAAACTAATATTTGCACTCAAATATGCAGATATTTTTCATTAACTTATAAATTTGAAATAATGAAATGAAATAAACTTGTCATGAAATTTATAAAGAAAGACATTATATAATTAAACTTTTTAAAAGTTCATTATTTGATGCTTACTTTCCAAAACATTTACACATCCTGTACAATTTCATTCAAAATGGTAAAGCACTTACTCATGGAAATATCTTTAAGTTACATATTTACACATCAAATAAGAGAAATATTTTTTCATTTCAGTTGTGATTGGCTACATAATATTATACAACCCATTGGCCATTTATTTTCATTTGGAAAACACTTTAATTTTTGATCATGTAAAAGCAGTACATTTTATATGAGAATAATTCAATTATTTCATATTACTTATGATTTTATATTGTTACATGATAATGAGATAACTTAAAGCAATTAGTATTTACAAAACAAATGAAACAAAAATGTATAATATTCAGGTATATCAAAAGTACACAAAAGATTCAATAAGTTTCGATTTCTATAAAAAGATAGAAATAAAAAAAAATTGTATTTGTTCTAACACTTCAAACAGACAAATGCACTTTATATTTTACATTAATACCTAAATATAGTCAAATAAGAATCGGGAACAAAATTTGAAACAAGAGGCATATTACACGTATGTCTAGAATATTTTTGTACTATATTGGTTGATTTTTATAATTTAAATGTATAAAAATTAGGCTAGAAAATTATGCAAATCATTAAATCAGAAAATACACTACTATTTGAAAATATTTTAAAATACTAAGAACTAAAATAACTAACAAATAAAAGCTCAGTTACAATTTCATATATACAAATAAAGGATAAAAAAAACTCTTACAATTTCATGTGTGCATATATATTTATTCAGTTACACATACACACATAAAATTATAGCTGAGCTTTTATTAATCCTTTTTGAATATTGTATAAATAAATTATTAAGTATATCACTCTTTCAAACTCAAATATAACTCATAAGTAATTGAGTTTATTTTATTAATAGAAATAAATAAAAATCTAATTTCTAGTTCTATTATGTGAAACAACCAAATAAAAAGTGTTAAGAATTATATTATAACTGTGGATTTCATAATCAAAATTTTCTGATAAACATTAAATATTTATCATAATTACATTAATACTTTAGAGTTGTTTTAAGGCATAAATTTGCAAATAAATAAAAAATTATTGAAATTTTTAATATTCATTTACCAAATAGCCTTTAATTTTTTTATATTTAATAAATAAAAAATCTCTCAGATAATTTCAAATAATTGCAGTTAAAAAAAATTACGAAAAAAGCTCTTGAAAATTTTCAGATACATTGAGAAATATATTCAAACCACCTTTTTATGCAATTACATAAGAAACTAAATAACTTATTGTATCAAAAACAAATCTAAAGACTGACCATGATAGTATTATCATTATCAAAAGTACTTTTACAACTTAAGTTGAGAATATTAATACAATCAACGAATGTATAATTATTTTCTGTATTACTGTATTTATTTGAATTGTGCACATGTATATTTATATCATTGAAATTATCATTACTTTTCACAGAATCTCACAATTTTAAATAGATTTTAAGGAAAAATTTAACATGAAATTATCTGATTAAATTTATACACATAAAGATATAATCTTTCTTAATAGGCTGCATAAACTATATTAAAAAAAAATTAATCAATTCTAAGAAATGCTTTAAAATCGAGCTTTGAACACATATTTAAATTAAATAAATGTTCAGCTATTTCAGTTTACTTTTTTACAAGAAACAATTTACATTCTATATTTTATTGAGAAACAATTGCTTTGATATGCCATAAAAATTTAATACCTAATTACAATGAGGTATGTGTATTATTTATTTTATGCATTTAAATACCCACATAATCAAATCATTGGCATCTCAAAATTGCAAATTTTTTATTATAAAAAATTTTCAATAATTTCTCAAGCAGAATACTTAAAAAAGATACTACATTTTCAAAGGAATTACATAACAATGTAAATTATAATTTTGTATTGATTCATATTATATTGATGAAATAAAAATTTAAAATAAGTGTATAAATATCATGAATAAACGAAATTTTTATCAATTAATTATTTATGTTTTAAATCAAGATTTTAAGAAAACTCAATCTTGCATAAGCCAGGTTACAATTTGTTACTTTTTTTTTAAATACATCACAAAAACACAAAATTTAATAAACATGGAAATAATTAAACATCAAATGGGAAAACAATATCCAGAACAATGAAAAAACTACTTAAATACAAAACTAGATTTTTTTTAAAAATGCAATATATTTTGAATTACATTAAAAAAAATGTGATATTATGAATAATTCTAAAAAAATTATTTCATATTTAAAATATATTTATAATAAATGTATAATTTATATTTTTTTAAAAACAAAAATATATCCAAAAATCTTAAAAAATTTCTATTGGGTTGTTTGGAAAATCATTTCATTTTTTCCTCAACAGAGAATCTAATGAAAGTTTTTTTTTTTTTTTTGTTTCTGTTGTTAATAAGTTCAATTGATTCTATGCAATAGTTTTTGGTTGGCTTCATACAAGTTTGGTTACTCATCAAAAGTTTTTATAACTTGAATGCAATGTTGTATGTGTGTGTGTGTACTCCTACACCCATTATATTACCCAGATCTCGCACCTTTGGATTATGAATTGTTTTGTTCACTGCAAAAGTTTTTAGGCTGTAAAACATTTAATTTAAATGAAGAAAAAATCACCTAGATCAGTTTTTTGGCAGCATAACCTAAAGTTTTTTTAAAAGCAAAAATTCTATCAGTGTGCAATCATACTAGTGCCAGAAAGATAGCAAAAAGCATTGGAAAAGAATGGCTTATATATGATTTAATAAAATATTTTATTATACAAAAACTGACTTTCATTTTTATAAAAAAAAATCCAAACAACCCAATAATTTGAAAAATATTCAATCTATAAACAAGTTTTCATTCCTTATAATATTAAACATAAAATATTTATATAACATTTCACAAAAATGAAAACAATGCATAAAATTAATATCCCTTAATAATTTAGGCTTCTTCTATTTATTAAAGTAAAATACAAAAGGCATATTGTTTAAATAAAAATTTAAAAATATTGCAAAAAGAAAAAAAACTTAAATGAGTTATTTTAGCAACTATTCCTTAATATTCATGGTAAGCAAACAAAAATTATAGAATAGCATTAATAATAAAAAAGAAAATTTTACTCTAAAAGTTTATTTTAAATTATTTAAAACCATTTTACCAGATTGAGAAAAATTTTAAAATTGTGCTTAAAAAGAAATGAATAATTAACAAATAGCTCATGTTTTTCAAGTAGCTCTAGTTAGAACTATATTATCCCACTGGAAACAACAAATAATTTTTACTGCAAATTATTTAAAACTATTTTACCAGATAGAGAATAATTTAAAAATTGTGCTTAAAAAGAAAGGAATAATTAACAAATAGCTCATATTTTCAATGTAGCTCAAGTTAGAACTATATTATTTTAATGGGAGGAAACATAATTGATCCCTCCATAGAACAGAATAAAAAGCTGAATTGAATTTGTATTGAATTGAAAAAGCTGAAATGTGCCCTCCATAGAAGAAATTAAATAAAATAACATGGAGACAGATACTAAAAACAACTGTATAACAAGTAAGAGAAATTTACATATGATGTTGACAATGGTGACCACATGTAAGCAATAAATAATTTTCTCAAGAATAAAGGCATAGCTAAAATAGTGAAAATCTCTGCATTTTTCCCAGAAATCTTGCTCTACAACAGCTAACATTTTGTTGAGAGAAATTCAAGAAAAAAATCAACCTAGAAAAAATTACTTATATTCAATTCCAAATTATTTTATATTTATTAAAATAATATTTCATCCAATAAAATTTTATTTACTTGAAATATGGTTATTGGGTGGCTTGATAAAGTCAATTCTTACAATAGCTTGACGAGCAGTAGCCTATGAAAGTATTAAAAACATTTTAAATAAATAAAAATACAGTAAAAAGTAAGTAATAATCTAGACATAATATGGAAAAAATGTATATTAAGATATATTATTGCTTTTTTTGAGATATAAAAACAAATAAATGAAGGAATTGTTTACCCCCCCCCCTTATCTCTATAATCATAAAAATTTATGTAATTATAGCCACAATTATTTTAAAAAAATAAATAAATAACAGCAAAACAAAATTTTTGACCTTCATTTTTACAAATGGTCATTAAAATAATTGGACATAAAAAGTACCAAAAGCTTTTAACAAGTAAAGAATATATTCTACAGTTACTTTCTATGTAACTACAAAAATACTGGAATATATCCTAATGCAAAAAATATGATTTTATCTTATTAACAAGTCTAAATGTTTAAAAAATAAAATTTTAGAATATTTATAACCAAAGGTTTATGATAGAGATATCTGCATTATGATATCAAAAGTTATACAGAAATATTGCACATATAAAAGGGAACAAGATATGAACCATAACATATAAGTATAATATCAACTGTTAAAAAGTCATTCTATAACAAAATACTATTATATACAAAAAAAAAAATCACTAAGACTGAGCCATCAACTGTAGTTTCCAAATCAATAATTATGCAATTTGTAAAAAAAAACCCTAAAAGTTACTTTATTGAATGTCTTAACTAATTTGATTGCAATGACACAACCATAAGGCTTTATTATAAATAAGAGATACATGATAATGAAGTGATATAATCAAATTAATCTGATTCACACAATTTTCCACAAATGATATTCTGTGATGCATTTTCCTGTATATAATCTACAGCAGCGTATTATCCACACAACCTTTTTTCCAGTAAAAGCGTATAATCCACGACAAATTTTTTTTGCGAATAGTCCAAAACATATGCTGCTGATAATATGGATGTCACATAAAATAAAAAAAATGCATAGTATGATGAAATATATAACAAATTTTACAGAAAAAAACATTTATTATGAAAAAGATCTGTCTACATCAACCTCATTGCAAAGTGTGATAAATTTGAGATGAAAGTACGATATCGATAATTGAGGAGATTCTTGTAAAACTTACTGATATTTAGCTTCTAATAACTTTTAGAACGGTGTTAGATATATTACAAATTTTTTTTTCTTTGTTAATATTTAAATGAAAGAAGTGGATCATTTACAAACTGTGTATTTCATACATTTTTTTATACCATGCATGCTTTGTTTTTCACTTCACATTAACAAGTTTCTCACCATTTTTTTTTCATTTGCTTTCACTATAGTTTTTAATTTAAAACCTGCTGTATAACTTAAAAGTTTTTGTTTCCATATAACGATATACGAATTTGAATATTTTCAGAAAGAAACAACTCACGTGAAGACAAAAGAAAAATGAAATGATGTTAGCAAATTGCAACTGTAATATCTTTCAGAGAAATCAAATTCTTTATTGAACATAATTAGAACAAGCTGATTATAGAAGAAATAACTGAACCGTGTAGTGGCGCCACCTATTATTTATTTTATAAAACATAAACAGTATTTCTTATTTCAAAATTTTCTTTTCTTTGGATGCTTTTCTGATGGAGAATGTTTTTTTATCAGATAATCTGCGGCAGCATATAATATGCACAACAAAATTTGGAACCTTTCTAACACATAATCCACGGATTATATACAGGAAAATATGATATATTACATAATTTATCTTTTCTTAAAAAAAATTAAATAAGCAACTATTACAATTTAACCATTTTAATTGTGACCATTTTCAAATGTTACCAATACACTTATAATAACTCTTTATGAATTTGTAAAAAAATTTTTAGATAACTTGTGAACTATTTTTTTAATGGAAGCAGTTTTAAAAATTGATAAAGAACACATTTTTTTCTTAGAATAAGATTTGTTCATACATGATTTCAAAATTAGCAAGTAAATTTATACCCTTTCTTTGGACAAATAAATCCTCAATTGACAATATTCACTACAACAAAAATTCTGCAGGTAATACTGTCATCAGCCAATCCATTAAAAATCATTCTACACTTCTGTTACTTCCTTTCAAAATATTTTATAATTGTCATACGTATAAAAGGAGATAATACAACTCACCAATTAATTACAACTTCTTTTTTAATGTTTTCTTTATACAGATAATCACATATAAATCGCCTTAAAATTTCACAAAATTATAAAAATGCATATTAAAGTAAATATGTGGTAATAATGTTAGCTTCTATATACTCAAGAATTTTATTACTAAATAAATATATATATTATATAGAATATTAAATAAATTAGGTTGAAATTAAAAATGACATAAAAAAAAGTTTCAAAATGAGAAATTTTGTTCTTCTAAATTATGCATTTTGAAAACATTCATTTTGAAATCAATCAACAAATTTAATTGATTTGTCGCTTTTGAAATACTAAAATTCAATAAATAACTTACATTAAATGTGTTACCATTTCTCATTTGAAAAGGTGTTTGCAAATTATGAACTTCTTTATGGGGGGTGGAATTACAACCTAAAATTAAAACCAGCTTAATGCAAGAAGAAAAAATTTATTGCATTATAAATAA
The DNA here is from genome assembly GCA_026290005.1 of Latrodectus geometricus. Taxonomy (NCBI): domain Eukaryota; kingdom Metazoa; phylum Arthropoda; class Arachnida; order Araneae; family Theridiidae; genus Latrodectus; species Latrodectus geometricus. Next base: position 47,325 of record JAPDSC010006159.1, read on the forward strand.
GGAAAAATATGTACTAACAACATATGTGGAAAATGAAATTACATGAATACCATTTTTTAGATATACATGAAAATTATTACATATGTAAGCATGTAATGATAATTGTATGTGTGAATATTTTTAATAAGTGTTTTGCATTTAATATTTCAGTAAATATTTAGAGAAAAAAATTAGATACATAACATACCTTATATCTGTATATGTTTTAAACATCTTTACAAGACATTTGAAATTTAATATTTTTCTTGGACAAGGTAAAATATTTTAAAACAATTCTTACCAGTTTTAATTTTTTTTAATCAGGTACTTAATAATTCCTTTTATTGAAAGACAAATGTTCAAAAATTATTTCACTTCCTAGTTTTTAATAGTAAAAGTTTAGATAAATGTATAAGCATTTGTAATAATTAAAGTATTATACCATAGTTCAGATTTAGATGATTTTTGTTACTACCGATATCTTGGTTGATTATCACAGATTTTGTCATTATTTTATAACTTCTTTTGTATCAATTTAATTTTATCTAAAAAGTCACGTGAAAGATGTTTATTTGTTAGTTAGAAAGAAAATAATGTTTCCATTACAAATCACACATAAGTGCTTTATATATCAATATAGTATCGTAGATTTGCTTAAAATTTAGCTAATGATTTCACACACACACACACACACACACACACACACACACACACACACACACATATATATATATATATATATATATATATATATATATATATATAAAAAAAAAAAAAAAATTTTTATAAAAAAAATGATATTGTCTTTTTTTTTTTTTTTTTTTTTTTTGATAATGCAATAAAAATATTCTTTCTACAACAGAAGATTATGAAACCATAAAGGAGGAACAAAATTCAGTTTTCAATGACTATTACAAGTAAATAGATGTTAAATATACATTTTAATAATGGTACTTAAATGAAAAGGCAGAATAATATGTGAAATTTTATAATCCTTATATGAAAGAATCAGAAACTCTCATAAAAACACTAATTATGTCACAACTTTTGTATTTAAAAAATATAGAAACAGAGTACAACAAAAATGTATGTAAATTACTTGGTAATTTATAGTATAGATCAATGGAAATTCATAACATTTTAAAAATAGTAAAAAACAAGTTTATAAAAAGAAATTATGCGTCGCATTCTACTCATGAATATACAAGCTCTACAGTTTTATCTCCACATGCAAAATTTTTTATTCTTACTAATTATTTTATTAATAAAAAGTAATGTTTTTTTTTTCATTAGAAAAAATCAAAATAATGTCAATTGTAGTTAAGATTGCTTCTTTGTAATTAATTTTTCATGAATTTAAAGATCTAACATGTATCTCAATAATTTCAATGTTGAATGAATTTTTTAAATTATTAAATATTTTTTATTAAATCATTTAAAAAAATCATATAACACATGATTAAGAATAATTGCTTAAAAATTTGCAGAAGTGTAGCCATAATTCCCTACTCCCTCATTCAACAGACATTTTTTTACATACAAGGACTAATTAGATTGATATCTACAGTTCAAAGTTGATTGTGCAATACTGCAAACATCCAAACCCAAGTTGGTAATCAAGCCACAAATTGTTAAACCAAAGCATAGTCATAAATACAGACAATTTCAATCTATCAACTTACCATTTAAAGGTGAAACCTTGTACTTGCTAGTTTCATTCAATTTAAGATGCCTGAAAAAAATAAAAGTCATACTTTATCATACAATTTAACAATTTTGAAATATTGATTTATTTATTATGATTTTCAAAAAAAAAAAATTTAAATTATTTACAATCTTTTGACAAAAAATAATAATTTAGTTTGTATTGCACAAGACACTGGTTGTCATTTCCTGCAAACAGCATTAAGTGAATTTAGATAGTAATGTTTTTTTAAAAAAAAAAATAAATAAATAAAATTTAAAAAATCTGATTAATTCCTTTTTTACATACTCTTTGTCATATTAGTAAAGGATAATTTGGTTAAATTATTTCTGATGTGTAATATGTATCTCTAGTGTATATGTATTCCAGCAATAAAACTTTTATTCATATAAAGGCAATTATGAATATTGTCGAAACCCTCTATAATACACTACACAGCCAAGAGTCAATAGATAGAACATCATTTCATGTAAATGATCTCAGTATATCAGTGTACCTCTTTGACACTTTTAATGAAAAGATAAATACAAGAAAATTAAATGAGTTATTTCTGTCATCATGAGTCAATAGTAAGAGTAGAATGTATTCAAAGAACATGATTGAAGGCACCCTTAAATTGAGATATTTGATAAGAAAAATTTCTCAATAATAAAATATTCCCAATTGAAGTCCTAATCTACAGTTAATCTCATCAAGTTAAATGTCATGAAATGATGTACCATAATGTCTCACTGTGGTTGCTATAAGGAACTAATTGGGATTGGTAATTACTAAAGTGTGTTCTGTAAAATGAACTGCAAACATATTTGGCAGAATTCTGCAGACAATTTCCATCTTAACTCAGAGACAAAAGCTAATGGCATTACATCATGATATGATAGCACTTAGTTTTCATTATTCTCTCTGATAATTAGTGGTTTACTGACAGCATTTTCCTTGCTATAAGTAATTACATACACAAGTGTTATCAAACATGAGTCCCTCACTTTTTTGCGGCCCATGGAGTGAGCTCCTAAATGCATAAACTACCCTTAAATATTGGATATGCACAATTCTGATATTAAAGATAAAATATAAATAAATAACATACGGTGTGACATTACTGGAAATGGATAGAAAGTCATAACGAAATTGGTACTTAAACCGGAAATAGAATAATCCAGTTCAGGCTGTTCTTATATACATCAGCATATTTTCTCAAATATTCAATGGCAGTTTAAGCAATGGCAGTTTATCAATTCAATTTTGATTTCTACCTGAAAATCCAATGAGATTGTTCCAGTTTTCAGTTAGAAAACAAAATCGGTACTATCTTGTTCAATCATCCTCGGATATTCGAGAAGCTATGCTTATGTATGCAAGAAGGTTGTGTCAGGCAGGACAGAACAATCAATTTTTCTAGTGTGTGGTACACAACAGTTTTTAAATCTTTTTAAGGAAGTACTCAGTGAAATATCATCAAAGAAAAGAAAAATAATGAAAAATCATAGGGTTCATAATGATTGTTGTAAATCAGACTGTTTAATCACAAACAATAATAATAAACTTCAGTGAATTGTTAGTTAGAATAATTAAATGCTTTATTTGTCAACATTAAAGTTAATACTGGCGCATCAGTAAGTAAAAATCAACATCGTCAAAGTTCCCGATCATTTTTTGTAATTTGATAATTTTTTTTTAATAAATTGAAATAATGATACAAACTCATTTTTTCTTTGTATGATATATCTATTAAAACTCATTGAGAATATTGCATACAAGGTACTGTAATTTTTGTACTGAGGTATGAGATACAGTAGCTTTCCAAATTGCAACACTTTTTTTAAATGGTTCTTGGAGCAGTTACAGTTATATAACATTGACATATACCAATACCCAGGAGTTCAGAATGGCGTAAAGATGTAATTGTTTTTCATATAGTACCATAGTTATGTATATCATCTCATAGTGATATATCATAATATATATAGTGAATCAATCATAATGATGAATCATAGATCAGAATCTCAGATCATGTTAGACAATGCTTATTTATCAGAATGTATTGTGTCAATTATTATTTACTGCCACCAAAAAAAAATTTTATTTTATTAAAGTCAGCTGCAGAATTATGTTTTCTGGTTTGGATTTCACTTATTTGTTTTAATTTAGTGTGAAAGTGTGGTGTACATAAAAAAATTTCAGACAATTACCATCTTTTCCTCTATGTAATCTGCAGATTAAGTGTTAATAAAAACTTCAAAATTTGGTAAGCATATTATAAGCCGCCACAGATAATCTGATAAAAAACATTCTCCTTAGAAAAGTATAAAGTTTAGAGAGTTCATTTGTATAGTTGTTGACAATTGTTTGCTTTACAAAATAAATAACAGATGGCACCACTACTCAGCTCATACTTTTATAATTAGTTTTCTTGAATTATGTTCAAGAACGCATTTGCTGACTCAAAAATATTACAATTGGCTATCTTCATTTCGCACTTTGTCTTGACTTGAGCCATTTCGTCCAGAAAATATTCATGTTTATATATTGTCATGTGGAGGGCCTAAGTTACAAGACAGTTTTTAAACTAATGGTTACAAAGAAGGTAATTAAAAAATTGACAACAAACGTCATAATGTAAAGCAAGAACAAAACATGTGAAATATAAAAAAAATATATTCACATCACAATTTGAAAATAAATCATTTCTTTTATTAAAATAATAATGAAAAAAATATATTTTCTTTTTAAGATAATCATAGCTTTACTTTAAAAGTTATTAAAATTAAAAAAACTAAATTTTACTAGAATCTTCTCATGATTGTTGCAGATTGGTTGGGAAGTTTCGTCTCAGGTTTACCGTACTTAGCAATGAGACAAGTCCAAATAAAAAATGGAAAATATTTATTATGACAAATATCCAATCAAAATTTTTCATAATAAATATTTTTCTGATCAATTTACTATATTTTTAAACAAACAGTATATTTTTTATGCGTCACTACATACCAGCTGTATATATTTTAGAATATTCGCTAGAAAACTGCCACAGATTCGGTAATTTTTTGGCAGATACTTATAAGTATTATGCTCATTGCACAAGTGAGAATCTGCCTTTCATAATAGCTGAAATTTCTCAATATAAACAGATAGTAATCACATAACTGATTTTTACTATTTCCTTGATATATCTTTTGATAAATTCTTTACCTGCAAAATTCAGAAAATGGATTAGAAAATTTTGTATGTTTTGGTGTATTTGGGCATATGATAACAATTAAGTTGAATATTCTATGCATTCAGTACAATAACAAAAAAAATTAGCATTCTTACTTTCTCTCAGTAACATCACTAGTAGTATTTCGTAAAATATGCAGTCTTTGTCCATTAGTATTAATAGTAGATCGCCATTGTGTCAAATCATAAGTGTGAATAACATCTTGTTCATATTTTCTCTTGCCTATATTGTCTGATGGTGTTTCTACATCTTCACTGTGATAGCTAGATTCTGCTTCATTTGCAGACTCTACATCACTACTACTTTCCTCTTTATTAGAGTCTTCTTCTGATGACTGTTCTGATCTTACACTATCTACTTCAACATTCTCACTTTCTGATTCATTATCACTAAAATCCTCATCATTTGCATTTGTTTGATGCTGAGTTCTTAAATAAGATGAATTTGTTGCTCTAAGATTTCTTTTGAATTGATCACTTGAATTAGAGTCATCATAATCACCAATAAAATTTTTAATCATTCCTCTTTGTTGGGCTCGTCTGGCTCGATCTGAAATTTATACATGTTTTATTAAACAATAAAAAGCATTTAAATCAACAAAATGAAATGCTAACTAAATTACCAATACAGCAATACAAAAAGTTTACTTGCAAGCATTAAAATGATAAAAAAAAAAGCATGAACACTACAATAAATGTAATAAGAAAAAAAATAATAGACAAAATTCTTTAACTTTTGCATTTTATTCCTTTTATTATTTCTCAATATTTCACAATTTCAAACGAATATAAATTTTTCACATTTCTACTAAGTTTATTAATAAAAAAAAGTTCAAATCATTGATCAGATAATACTTTGTTATTAAATGATTATTTTAAAAACTTTTTTAAGTGAAACTAATCAAAATCAGAAATATTAATTATAAAAATCCAATCAGAAATACAATTTTTGCAAGAGCATTTACATTAAATATAGAAGTCAAACCTATAAAATTAACATTAAAAATAATAGTACAGACCATACAACAAGCAACTTGGCCACAAAGATATTCAGTTATGGCAATTATTAAACACTTCTAAAAAGACAATTAAAATAATTAACACAGCAAATATTTGTCTTTGAGATATTTCACCCAAAGTTGGGATCATAAACTAAGATGAACTGGCCACAGAAAAATGTGACTATAAATCAAAACAAAAACTGATTGTGAAAGATTATCAAGCATTAAAATAACAAAGATTGTATTGTCAAAAAAGGAAACACCCAGACTACAAATTCAAGCAGCACATTTGCAAGTAATTGAGTAATCACTATATTAATGATTACATTTCTGAAGAGCAGCATAAACGAAAGCAAAATTGTATGCAATTTTAAAGCCTTTTTTGAATGCTATAAATCTAAAGCTTTATCTGAAGTGCTATTCAAGATTAAAAAAAAATTGGTGAAAAGGTGGATGGATCAACTTCTACAATCTTAAAAATAGCATGCAGAATCCTCTAGATGCATATAATAAACCACTGACATAAATTAATTATAAATTCTTTTATTTTGAAAGTAATATTTAATTTTAATATATTTCAAGCTTAAAATATTTAAAAACAATTATTAGAACTAAAAAATGGTCAGTAACAGTATCATTTGTATAAGATTTTGGAAATATTGATCAATATCATTAGGAAAAAAATTTAAAATTAATTAAAAATACCTCATGCAGAATAACAAAAAAATTCCCTAAAATATTAATAAAAATAACTTATTTATCATTACAAAAAACGAACAATCTCTGAAATAATCTAATTTTTTCAAGTGATAAATTGAATTTTTTCATTTTTTTCAATACTCAAAAGTATAAACTAGATTGTTAAGATTTAAAAACAAGGGATTAAAAGTTACACACATTTTCATATGTATTTCAAGGAAAAATATTGAATCTATGGGGAAAAAAAACATCAAAAACATTATTTTCAAGATTAAGAACTTAGAAATAAAAAAGAAAAACAGTACCTTCAATAATTTTTCTCCTTTCTTCTGCTCTCTTACGCCTATCTTCAATTTCTTGTTGTTTTTTCTGAGCTTCCTTTTTAGCAAGTTCAATTTCATATTCTTTTCTTTTCATTTCTTCAGCTTCAGCAGCTTTTTGTTCCTATTAAAATTTCTAAGCTTTTTACATCCATTAATGATACCAGTAAATTTATATTAAAGTGGTTTAAATCTTCAAACCATATATAATTTTACTCATTAAAGAATCCCAATAAATAAATCATGAAAATACAACATATTAAATATAAAAAAATATACCTCAAGTCTCTTTTGCGCTTGTACTTTTGAGATTCTGGAAGACGTTCGTTTAGGAGCTAATTCAATATACCTCTTTCTTAAAAAGCGTTCCTATAAAAAAGATTACTTTCAAATTCTATTCTAATATCAATAGTTAATTTATAATATAGCAGCAATATGAAAACATTGTACTTATTTTGAAGTCTTACAAAATTTCTTATAAAATCACAATGTTTCACTAATTTGATTGAAACTAAATGTTTCACTCGCAATAGGGAAACATTTCAGCATCAACTTCTTCAAACAAAAATTTAAAAAGTTTAAGAAATGTCAATCGTAAATTTTTTTTAATACTATTTTACTTAATATTTTATCGTTAATTAAATAATTAATTTTAGAAAAAAGTCAGAACAATCAAACCGCAGACATCATAAGCAAACTAAATCACAATTTTTAATAAAAATTAATTACCACTCTTATACATATAAAAAACAATTGTAATGTTTTTAAAAGCAAAATATGAAAAGTTCAAGCACATTAGCTGTTTACTATTTTTCTATAGAAAAAAACTTAAAGAATAACAGAAACAATTTAAAAATAGCATATAATTTTAGATATGATAAAACAATAACACTGTCATTGTAATTATTAATAATAACCATTTTCTAATAATAGTAGTAAAATAATTTGTAAAATAATAATAATAGTAAAATAATTTGTATAGTAACATTGAAGTAGAAATATGCAATGTTTTATAAGCGATGGTAATAAATCTTAAACACCCAGGCAATTTTAAAGAAGGAGAAATGTCATTACATATTAATATACAGAGGGTGTTTTGTAACGATATAAACATTTCTATAATGATTTTGCAAAGATATGTGATTAAATAAATATAAATATTTTATTTTTTAATATGTTCAATCTGATAGCCCTTTCTCTAATTTTTCATATTACATCTTGATTTTCAAATGTCCTTTTCTTAAAACATCAAGGCTAATACTGCTTTACATTCCAGAGTCCATCCAGTGTTTTGGGATGCAGCTTAGTAAGAGTTTGCTTTAAAATTTCAAATGCAGAGCAGTCCTAAGGTTAAACATCAGGAGACTTGGTTAGTATGCATTTAAAATAAATAACTTCTATTCTGGCTTCATTTTTTTCAAAAAATAGGGCAGTAGATTAAGAAGTATGGCTTCAAACCTAATCCTGATGGAAAAACATGAGGTGTAATTTTATACTGTAAGAGGTGTTTAATGACTTTTCAATAAGACCTTTTTTGGGTATACATTTTTTACCTTTTTAACAATCAAATATAGATTTTGTTGTTTTTTTTCCTTTCATATTAATTATGTGACTTATTTTATTTATAAAATTATTAAAATCATGATTTCCAGATCTTTTTTGTTAAACAAAATATTTCATTTTGTCCCTTGAAAGATTCCGATTATATATATACTATATTCAACAATATTTTCATCCATATCCCTTCCCCCCTTTTCTACTATCAAAATTTTCTTAACATTGGAATCATTTCTAGCTGTAATTTTCAACTCTTTTTTTAAGCATTGTTTTGTCCAACACTTACAAGATCCATTTTATCTGTATTTAGAAATCTCTAGCATACATTAACATATATTTAATGTTATGGAGTCCTCCTTCAATATTTATTTTCTGTAACAGCTTTCCTTTAGACGTGATTTCTAAAGTTGATTTTCTAACATGCAAACAATTATTCATTGAAAATAGATACTCATCACTAGATTGCTAAGTAAAAGAAAAAAGCACAATTTTACAACAAGCAAAAAACATGTTATTGTTGATTTTTAAACATCAATTTACATGTCTTGATTAATTGATTTTCAAGATTCATGGAAACCTTCATATTATATAAACTAAAATCTAATTAGCAATACATTTGAAAATAGTTCCTAAAAGAAAATATGAAATAATTTCATTCCAAATTTATTTAGCTGAATATATTAAAATTTACTTTTATTATATATAATAAAATTAATGAAACATGTTTAACATTTCAAACTAATTATAATTTTAAATATTTTAAAAGTTTAATGTTTACGTAGCTGTCATTTATGTTATAGAAGCGTTAGTATATACTTATCATATAAAAGTATAATAAATTAACTTAATAAACTTACACAGCCCTATGACAAATCACAATAATTGCAATTTAACAATATTTGATTCAGATATTTTAAAAATACAAAAATAATTATATAAAAATATCCTTACTTTTTCTGTAATTGCATCTTGAATGATAGGAAGATAAGTATTTTTTATTTCTTTTGCTAATTCTTTTTCTGAAGACACTTTACTCTTAGAAAATTTTTGTGCCAATTTTTCCCAATCATTTAAATTATGACAAGCTATGGACCATGAATTATCTATCTTAAGGCATTCATTTTTCTTTTCCCGTGCACTTTGACGTTTTTTACTAAAGTATAACAAAAAATTAATTTTATTAGAAACAAATGTAAATAATTGTATATTACACAATAAAAATATTCATACAAAAGTATTTGTTAGATAACCACTTCATATGCATAAATACCTTCCTAGGGCGTTTGCCAAGAATGAATACAATTTGATAATGAAAATGTGTGTCTATATTATATTATTCCTAAACAACTATTTTATTATCAATCCCGGGAAAAAAAAAGATTGATGATTCAATTTAAATTCGTTTTATGAATTTTATAACAAGAGTTTTTCATATTTTAAAAATATCTAATAGAAATTAATAATTAATAATAAATAACTACTATAAAATAATTTTCTAAATGTGATTCACTTAAAAATTCAATTCTGGATCATAAAGATGTTTTTTTCACAAAAATATAAATTTAATTATTATTAGATAAGATAGAGAACGAGACTAAAATATAATAATACAGGAGATTTTTTTTTCAAAGAATACAAATATTACTACATATTACACAGATATTATTCAACATCAAGACAAATACAGATATATATCAACATCAAGAGAAATGCAATCTAATACATTTGAGTTTTTTTTAAAAAAAATAAATAAATAAAAGCAATTAGAGTTAGATAAATTAAACCTTTCCAGTTAAAAATTAAAAAAGTTACTCCTTTTGAAGCAACAATGATTATTTTTGTTGCTTCAAAATAATTATTGTTAAAAAATCATATATAAAAATCATCAATAAAAAATATTAAATGTAATTTCAATACTAAGGAACAAATCAGAATTTGTACAAAAAATCAACTACTATAATTCTACATCTACTGAATACAATTATGAGTTTTAAAAAATTATACTTACAAAATATAAAAACATTTGAGACAAATCAAACATCTTTTTAAAATGAGACATTAGCAGAAAAATAATTATTTTAAAAACAAGATAATTACTTAATAGAAAGAGTCTAAATGATAATGACACAAAATCTAGTTTTCACAAATCTTACTTTTTCAAAACTTGATTGCCAGATTTTTGGCCTTTTTCAGTTGCTTTTTGTTTCCTAAAAAAAATAAAAACTAATGTAAAACATACAAACATACTAAAACTAGCACTGGAAAACCACTGAATGTGGTACTGTTTGTTCTTGACAGATTACCAAACATGAAAAAATTATTTGAGCAGAATACATGGGAAACTACCACAATGATATCTGAAATACAATCACTTTAAAAAAAACTTCATTCCTTGTTTCTTCAATGTATCTTTTGGAGATTATCATTTATTTTTAGCATTGAAATATCACAAGTCAACCAAATAGTTCTGCACTGCAGAAGTCAAAATAGAAATAGCCTAATTTTCCATTCATAAAAATATTTTTTCTCAATTGGAAAAAATTATCACATTTTTATATAAAAAATATATAAATTTGTATTATGTTTAAAGTTGTAACAGAAAATGTGACTTATTTGATGAATAAAGATCTTTTTTTCAAATCAATATAAAGTAAATAAGGTATATTTAAAAAGTGGCAAAATTTTTTTAACATATTCATTTGATTCTATAAATAAATACAAACATATCTTTATTCAAATGATTACAATTCACATAAGTATTTTAACACTAGAATTATGGTGGTCTTCGTATACCTAGAATTATGGTGGGTGTTATTTCAACCCTTTGACAAATATCTTATTTCTCTATATAATATATTTGTGAAAAAAGAAATTAAAATAGAAATTAAAATTATGATAACTACAGTTTATTTTAAAGAATACAGAGACTTTGTGCAGGTATGTAGTGAAATAATGAACAAGCATTTACATATTTCCATCAGAAAATGTAATTTTTTCCCCCATTTTCAATAGCTTACATTTCAAAGAACACAGAAAATGAAATGTATAAATATTTATGCAATTTTTTCCTGTTAAAAAAAAGCTGTTTTTAATCCAAATATTAAAGTATTTAAAAAAACACTTTTTGATACAAAAAGTACATAGAAATAGAAATATATAGGAATATTTTATTTACAGATAATATATTTGTCAGTGCAGCAATTAGCACACACACTTATCCTTTTGATTTTTTGTGGGCGCAGCTTGTCCTGTTTGGATTTTGCACCATATAACACAACCAACCATCTGATTTTTTCTGTACAATATCTGCATACATATTTATTACGTTGTCACAAATATTAGAAGTTTTGTTACCTTTGCATTTCCTTTTTTTTATTCTATTGAATCTTGTCCATCCACAAAGCCACTTAAAGAGAGAACAAATTTGTTTTTACTAGATACATATTCTTCTCTTAGTTCTTCTGCCAAACGCAATAGAAAATCCTTTCTGCTGATATTTTCTTTTTTAACTTTCTTATACAGAATCCAGACATGTATGCCTGCTAAATCCAAAATATTGTGGAATACATTATCTGGGCAACGGTGTGATAGTGCTTTCACGGAGTACTTTCTTGCCATTTGATTCAAAACATCTACAGTTTTACAATTCTACAAAATGTGGAATACCCCACATTTTGTAGAATTGTAAAACTGTATTATATCAGGAACCTTCTTTTCATTACATTCAATTTCAATTGATGAATGGAGAGTACTTAACAAAATTACGTTTTTGTTTCTTTTACCTTGATACGATGTAAGTGTTATGTAGTAGTGTTTCATCACAACGGAAGATAAAAGTTCGTTTCTTATATTTTTGAAACTAGAGAGAGTTTCTCTTTTTGTGCGATTAAACTGTTCCAACATGATTTAATCCTTTTGATTTTAGAAATTTTGCAAGTTTTACTGAGGTAAAGAAACTGTCTGTAGTTATATTTCAGCCAGCAATTTTGTAAGGATCAACTAAATATTTTATTACATTCTCTCCTAAATTTTGATCACTTTGTCTCATTTCATCTTTTCCTAAATATGGAAACTTGTTTAATAAATATTTTGTAATAATGTCTACTGCTAGCCAAAGTTTTATTCCGAATTTATCAAGCTTGTTAGGCATATAGTGGAAAAAACAGCATCCTGTTTTTGAAGGGGATAACTGCTCGTCAATCATAATGTTTTCAATTAGTTTGTAGCAAAGCTTAGTTTTCTATAAAAGTATTCCTTACCTTGGATGTTAGTGCAAATTTATCACATCACAAACATGAAGACCTTGTTAGTTTTTTATCAAAACGAAGAAACCATAATTTCCAGAAACCTATCTCTACTCATAGTGTCATAAAAAAACTTTGATCCCCAAGTCTTGGACTACAATAAATTGGTAAGCTCTTGGTGGCTAATGTGCCCCTTATGTACAACAACGTTATGAATGCTTCCAGTTCTGCTAATAAAATAGTGAAAGAGTCATTATGAAGTTTTGCTTAGCTTCAGCATCAGTACATACTTTTATGACGCGTAAAATGTTTCTCACTTATTATTAACTTTGACGCACTAAGAGCTTTACCAGACCAGAAATATTTTCTATTTTCCATACAGTTCAATCACTAGCAATTTCTTTAAAAGTGTTAGTCAGAATTATGTTGAAACGCATAAAATGTTTCTCACTTATTATTAACTTTGACGCACTAAGAGCTTTACCAGAACAAATGTGACATTTAGTATAGGATGTCAGTCCTGCATTTTTTCACAATAAATTTTAAAAAGGTCACTGACCAGAAGTATTTGCTATTTTCCATACAGTTCAATCACTAGCGGTTTCTTTAAAAGTGTTGGTCAGAATTATATTGAATTTCATTTTATCTTTTGAGGGTCTACTAGTCCCTGCTTTAGCATTCTTAGGTATGGCAGAATTTGAACTCATAGAAACAAATCCATTTGTTCTTTCCCTTGAGCTAGAGGATGATATTGCCTGATTAATCTCTATAATAATTTCAGAATTACAGGATGTTTCACATTTATCTTTATCTGTAGAATTATTTTCGATTTCTGAAACGGAATTGGCATCAGATAGTTCTTGCATCAGTTTCATGATTTCTTCCTGCGTCTGTCCTTTTCTATACGCCATTAATATGTTACTATAATAAATTCATATAAGTAGAATAAAATTTTCCATTAAAACTTGTTATGAATAATAAACAAAATATCTATGAAAAACCTACAAACATTCAGCTCAATGTTCAGTTCGTAATAATCTCTTTTCTCTGTTTACTTTCCACAAAGAAAAGTATAGCACATATTTCAAATCATGTGACTGGCAGATGTGAAACTATATCACCACATTCTTCTTCTTTATTTGTATTTTGTTTAGCGGGTGCAAATAAAAACAGTTTATAGAAGTAACAGTATTCAGATAATACAATGGGATGTATTCACATTTCTTTTCTCTCAAAGGGGTCAAAAATGACACCTGCCGTATCTCTAGATATAATCATTTATTAGGGTTAAATAAAAATACAATTTTCATAAAATCTTTATTATTTCATAAACCACAATGATTTAGGAAAAGTCTAGAAAATATTAAGATATTTGTGAAAAAAAGAGCTATTAAAGGTAAAAATTTGCTAGGTGACAAAATAACCCCTTCTGTAATTCTAGTGTTATAAAATTCAGATAGGAACAAATGTCTAGCTGCCCACAAAGGCAGTAAAACTCATAAAGCTGGATTACAAGCTTCAGCTCTAGTATTTACATCCATCTTAGAACCACTTGTTTATAAGAAAATTAAATTTTCATTGTTAATAAACTTATTTTAAAAAAAATTTTGATATAATTAAACATGTTGATCACACATTCACCAATAATGGCATAGCATTAGAAAATGTATTAATAAAAGGAGGTGTAATGACATCAGCATAAAAATACCTCAGGAAAAAAATCATGAAGAATCATTCCATAACATGAGTTATGCAAATTAGACATTAAAAATTATAACTATGAAAAGTTTACCTTTTAAGTGTATACTAAGCAAAAAAGTCTAAAAACGCAGTAAAAGAAAAGTTTTGATATAGATATGCCAGAATAAATTTTTAAAATTTGTTTTAACAGTTTCAGACTTAGTCATATACCACTATACCCTAGACAATAATTTAAAAGAATCACAGCATAAATCTGATAAATACACTTTGGGATTCAGGCACCATGCTCCTTTATCTGCATTTCTGTGTATCCAAAAGAAGTCCATCAAGGGCTTGATGGACTTCTTTTGATGTCTGATAAATGAGGCCAATTAAGGTTAATACAAACAGGCTTCCTAAGAATTTTGTTTTTTAAAGAACAAACCAACTTTTGACTGCAGAAATTTTTATAAGTAAAATTTATTTTATTTTTGTAAAAGCAATCACATGTGGTATTTTACAGACTAACTGATAAAACTTCATTATATTAACAATATTCAACTAGTTTGGGGCTTTTTGGATGTGTTAGAGATTGAATAATCAAAATTATCTTTGATGGCTATGATCATAATTATGTATAACTTGTGCAAGTTTTGAGAGATATTGTTTAACTTTATGAAATAGAGTTCACTATGCAGTACAATGAAAAGTTTAAAACAGGAAAACTAATTGAAATTATCCATTTCAGACTAAGTCCTCATTTTTCCCTTGCAAAAAAAGGAATTAGTGAATGTTTTAATAAAGAGATATTTCTATTGAAGATAATAAATTTTTTTAATAAGATTATGTAGAAAAGAGATTGTATTGATAATATCACACTACGGATGATTTGATTTATGCTTTTGATTTTCCTTTTGTTCTACTAAACACTGAATTTGATTAAGGCAAACTGGCATTACTACAGAAAAGAAATTTTAATATTTTGGTAATCGTCAGATTTTTGATAGGGAAACTGTAAAACGATAAGCCAACAATATTCATTGTGTAAACTGAATATACTAAATAGAATTAACTATCAATTTAATCCACAAATATTTTACAAGGTCACTTTAGGTTTCATATAAATAGATGGTATAAACAAGAAAATTACTCTTACAACTAGTATTTCTTTCCTTCTCCTTGACTTTTTTCTCAAACTATCACACCTACCTCTACAAAAAGGTTAATAAAGCAAGAGATATTCATATGATATATAGATATCATGTAAAACCTGACATTCACATTTTACATTTGAGAACAAGCTTTATATTATGAAAACAAAAGCAATATTTTTAAAGTTTTAATCAGACTAGGATACAAACAGCAGGAATATTCTTTTATTTCTTAAATGTTAAATATAAAATGCTTAATTAATCTCCTTGCTTTTTTTGTAAAATAAATAATTTTTTACTAACAGAGTTGCGAAATAGTTTTAAAAGTTATTGTGAAAAACTGCCTAGAAAGATCTAGTTCCAAAAAAATAGGAAGATAATTTTGCCAACTTTAAAATTAACAGTATTCATTAAAATAATCAGAAATAACTTGTTTAGAAAATTTCATTAAAATAGCAATCATCATATTCAAAATGTTAAGTGACTTCTTGAAAGTTACCATTTTTATGGAGTTTGTATGATCCAGACTCCAGAGGAAAGCAATATTAACAAAATTAATAACAAGGAACTGTAAACATTGTTATATTTAAGTGAAATTAAAATAAACATAAAAAATATCATCAAAATACTTTATTGTAATCTTCATTGAAGCTGTTAAAAACATGTTTAAAATAACAATTAGAGCAGTATAACCTTAGCAAATTCATGAAATTTATTATGTATAGTAATTTTTCATTTGCATGTAAACAAAAGTTTCTGGAAAGGTAACTTAAATTATATATATATATTTAAAAAATATTCAGCTACATTTTTTAAGACTTAAAAAATTATAAAAAAGAAATTTTAAATGATTAAATATCATAAATGATGATGCAAAGAAAAATTATAAATTAAGAGTTATAAGTTTAATCATACTTTTTTTAGTCATATTGAACATGCTTATACAATGAAAATTAATCTACCAAAAATACATAAAAGATATACATATTTGAAAGTCAATAAATTGCAGACTAACATGATCATACTGCACTTTGAGAGAGTATCCAAATAGAAATTATTTTTTATAAACATAATTTTATACCTACAAAATAGCAATTTTGATTACATAATAGGACAGAACCTGTGGGCTACCAAGACAACAGCATATTAATTAGATTAAAGAGAAGGAAAAAATAATTTTCCCTACAGTCACCTTCTCTTGAATAAAATAATTATAGGAACCAGCCAAGTATAAAGTCTAATATTCATTGAAACTAATTTTATAAATTTTGATATTTAATTAGAAAATAATTTTTCTATCATGTAGAATATAGATATACATGTTACACACATGTGCTTAAAGAAAACAAATTAGCTTTTAAAAAAATGGCATGTTTTATACATAATATACTACTGATTTTTGGTTGCATAAATATGTTTAAGTCCTTTTTTTAAAATAAAATCTTAAAATAAAAGTTTATGTACATTTGTGTGTTTTTTATAAATGTTTCACTTTATTCCAGTATTTTATATTTTTCCTCAACATGGTTCTACTACATTAAAAAAGTAACTTAAGTTTAATTGAGTAGTTCTTATGAAATACTGTGCCACAAAGCCAAAAATACATATAAAAATGAAAGTCTCACTTGAATGGTAATTTTACAAAAAAATTACATGAATGATTTGTTACTATGGTCATATTTTGCATGCAATTATTA